>VWPW01001888.1:229534-431673 GCA_013389825.1 Crypturellus undulatus
GCAGGCCGCCCGCGCTCACTGCCGCCCTCCCGGCGGAGCTGGGTGGCTCCCCGCGCGGAGACCACGAGGAGGCGGCACCGCGACAGCCGCTCGGCCGGGCCGGCCGCCCCGCGCCCGCCTCACACACCCGCGCGCGGAATAAAGAGGACGGAGAGGGAGTGCGAGGGGCCACAGGCACTGCCCTCGCTACGGCGCTGCGCCGACTGCACGGGCGAGCCCCTCGGCGCCGCGCTTAAATACTGCCGAGCAAGCCACGCCCGCTGACACGCCCTCAGGCCACGCCCCTCTGCCCGCCGCCGGCCCCTCCCATTGGGCGGTGCTGGCACCGCCCTTCTCATGCGGCTCCGCCTGCTCAAGGGGCGCTTCCTATTGGGTGGTTTGGCGTGTCAGTCAGCGTCCCGATGCGGGTTGGGATTGGTGGGTAGCGTGGCGCCCCGCCCCCTCCCCCTCCCGTCGCGTGGGGGGTGTCGCTCGCGGCCGGTGGCGGCGGCGGCGGGAAGGGGCCGCTCGGGGCATTGGGAGCGTCTCATTCGGCGCTGTTTTCGCTGAGGATGGTTAAAATAACGTTTAAATAGTAATAAAATTCGTCCTGGAGTGGGAAGGGGGACGCAAATCCAAATCGAAATGGGGGACTGAGCCGAGGCGGAGGGGACAGGCAGTGGGAACAGCCCTGGCCAAGGGTCTCACCGTCCTCTTGCATATATCCATAATAAATACACATATGCACACACTTCGTGTATTAGGTCATTATCGCTTTGATCTTTAGCTTCGAGGCTTTGCAGCTAATGTAAGAAATCGCTTAACAAAAGTAAGGCTCCCTCTGCAGAACTGTGTGCGTTTTTACCCTTAGAACAGAAGGGTAAAATCATATCCGCTAAATCTGTTAAACGAAATAATCGATTTACATTCCATATACAACCCATGCAAATATGTATGCCAGCACACTAGTAATGATAAGTTTACATGTTTGTTTATTTTTTAACTTCTGTGTGACATCAAACTGGAGGATACAACTTAAGAAACTGGGGAAAAAAAGCTGGGTTACAATGAAGGTTTCGTTTCAACCTCCCATATACCTTACACACAGCCCCTGAAGTGCAGCCATCTGCTGTGAAGTGAGACACCTGCAAATTTGCCCCGGAACAACCTGTAGGAGGCTAATCCTTACTGAGTGACCTCGGGGAAAATAATCCCTGCCTTGCTAGTAAAGCTGAAAAGGTGTTTAGAGCCCCTCTACACTAGGCAGAACCTCAGAGAGGTGACTTTATTATAGAAATGGTATAAACATGATGCACCTTTCTTGGAAAAAAAAAAGTTTTATTCTCTTTGATAACTGATTGAATAAATACTTGTTTCAAGAAATCACAGTATTTCTTCCCAAAGTAACTCAGTTTGCTCTGGCTTACAAAATATAAAGATATATTGAATGCCTGAAGACTTGCCTCTAACCAGATATATAATAATGCTGCAATTATGGAATTATCCACATTACAGCCAACTATTCAAACCCATGTCTGCATGTAACTTGTAGAGTACATTGCTTTCTCCAGCAAAATCCACTGTGATACAATAAAGCATAGAGGTAACAGAAAAGATACAAAATCATGAGCTAATACAGTAAAAACTTTCTAGGATGTGATGATACAGAAAAAGATGCTGAGCAACATCTTTTTCCTTAGGAAAAGCAGGAAGCCCCAAATCCCTAAGGACTCATTGCTTTCTGGTTATTGAGCTTAAAAAAAGTTGATTAGCTGAGGAAATGCCCAGTAAATAGCAGAGTTACTGTTAACACAATCTTAAAAGACGTGAATCCAAACTTGTATAACCCATGACTTGTGATGGTTCCCTTACTGGCTAGGGGGCTGTAACTACACCTAAATATTATTCTTTCTAATGTACTGTCAGCTCACACTTACTTCACATGACTTTTATTCCTCGATCATCCTGAGCTGCCACTGACCATTCAGACTTTGCAGGGGTTTAATGTAGTTTTGTGGTTTTGTTTTAGTATTTTTACCTCTTGGTCCCCATTTAAAACTCAGAGACTCTTAAGGAACTATTATTTATTTGAGACTTAAGCTCATTAAAATGCATACAGCCGAAGACCTGTAGAAGCAGAGTCTATTTTGGGAAAGAGTTTGTCACAAATACCACATCTAGTGAATATGTCCTTGATGTGACTCACCATACTTCTGATTAGCATGTTGCTAAGTAGGTGCTGGCTCCCTTAGTATTCCAATATATCACTTGCCAATTCCTATTAGGCACATTGAAATTAGCATTGCACTTCTTTCTCCAATATTTCTACGGCCTTTTTCTTTCTTTTTTTATTTGCACATGTGTGGAAGTATGAAAAAAGACAAGAATGTCCTGTCCTATCAAGACATTGCTTTTTTAGCAACCCTGGATGCTTTTGTCTAAAAATCATGGCTTTGTTTTACCAGAATATGCCCCATATTTCACAGTAAAGGCCATTTTCATCCCAAATGAATATTGTTCGAGTAGCAGCCATGCTGATGTTGTTTCTTTTAAAAGATTTGTGACGTTGTTTTTGTATTTCATTCATTCTTCTTATAAATTTACTTCCAAGAGAAACAAGGTTTGAAAGACCAAATACAATGAGTTGCAGAGATGCAGCTAGGAAGCATAAAAACATTTTTTTCCTAAGTTCATCACCACATTATTCATGACCAGTGTAACATGCATAGTGTCACATGCACCTCTTCATCCAGGTCTCCCATTTCTTTTGTACCTTGTTGCATGATATTGCACAGAAGATACGCCAGACAAGCTTTCTTTTTATTTTGTTGGCTTCTTTTGAGGAACATATGCTTCTGTTAAGCTGTAATTTTGGATATCACATTATAGAGTCAGTGCTGAATAAACCAAACATTTATCAAGGTTGTTCCATAAGATTTTCTCATGAGTTTTAACTGTGTGTAATGAAAAAATAAAAATAAAAGAGAGAAAAAAAGGAATTGATGTGTGGTATCCACAGTTCCTTTTCTAATAAGCATAATTTTACATTATTCAAGAGAGATATTCTACTTATTAGGTAGCAGCCTACAGTGTGCTTCAGTGAGTGATCTAAACTACTATATTGGAATAAGTAAATGACAGCCTTTCTTGTTGTGATCATCTGTGATATCATCTAGACTGTGATCCCAATATCATGTTCTTCCTTCCCTTCACACATACTCTAGATTTCTGCCAGTCTTAGTCATCATCCTTGTTATGATTTTCAGATTTTAAAGCAAGAAAATATTTAACTACCTCAACCACTCACTCTGGAGAGAGTTTGCTGCCTCTCTCTTAGATACAACCAACATGATTCACTTGATCACACCAGTTTTCCATTCACTGCAACTGAGGTTTAAAGGCATCTCTTGTATCTTTTGCCCATAGTCATTAGGATTTTGCATCAGCATTTTTTGCTGTTTCAGTGTACTAGAATAAGGTTAGCAATGACTAATTCCTTGGAATTCTGGTATTTCGTTGAGTTTTCCTTAAAAATCTCCTGTGCAACAGCCATCCCATAAAACATTTCCTTGAACTGATATCTTCCAAAGAGCCGAGGAGTGGTCTTTAGGTCTATTAATGTAAAATATACCTGTAACATCATGATGAATTTTTTTTGTGTGTGTATTATTTTTCTTTTGTCATACTATCATTTCTTCTGTATGTACTAAAATGGATACAAATATATCCTCATTTCTTCTTTCATGCTACTCTTTTCTTGAGCCTGTGGCTATAAAAGAATACTCTATTACTGCTAAATTCCTCTGCTAGGAACTGATGCCAAATTGTATGCACTTACCCTTTCTATTCTGTTGTGTGGATTGCTTATAAAATGGTTTGCTTTGTGCACTTTGTGACCGTCTTCCCTGGAGCTGGACAGTCAACGTGTGCTGCAGACCTTGATGCATCTGGTCCTCCCACATGCCTCTTTTATCACTCTGTATGTGGGTGATGCCAAATCCGTTGCACCTTTATCTCTGTTACACATGTCTTATTCCTGGTTGTAACTCTTTTAGCACACTAGGTTTTGTGCTATGAATATGTTCTTTTGTCCACCACTTTTTTTTCTCAATACTAGATCGTTTGTTACTAATTTTTCTCTCCAAACCAACGCTCCCTCTCGCACAGACTCTTTCTGATCTACCAAAGCCTTATCATTCACAACTTAGCAACTGTCTTACTAAGACCTTGAAATGTCTCAAAACACCTTTCTTTGTATGCTCATGTTTTCCTTTAAAAAGAAACTGGACTCAAATAATTCATAATGATGAACCTGTGTTTTCGTGTCTACTGCTACGAATTTACTGGAGAGCTGAGGTTTGAAAATAGCTTGACCCTTTTTCTTGTTACCTTGAGGAAAGAGTGAAGAATATTATCCATTCTAAGCTCTGAAAGGATTTGTTTGAACCCTGTTCATTAGTATCTTCTATCCACCACTATTTTCTGAAATACTTTTTTTCAGATCCATTTCTATTTGTTATTCTGCACGAAAATCATAGTTAAATTCTTCTCCTCTGATAGTACCTCAGAATAAATCATTGCTAAGACTGCTCAGACCCCCAAAGAGTTAAACTGAGATATTTTACAATAAAAGCTGTCTAGTGACAGTACTTTATTACATTTGCTTTAAAACATGGTTAATTCAGATGCAATTATCATGAAGCAGCTCTTGAGCTTCTGATAAGGGAAGAGGGATAATAGCTAAATGGTGATTTTTCTTTAGGAAAAAAAAGGATCTTTTTTCAGTCCAGGTGTTCACTGACAGCAACTGGTCTTGCTTCTACTAGAATGAAGTGTTACTACAAGGCACAAAAACTTTGCAGAGTCTGACATGAACAAAACACACACAAGAAGAATGAGGTTTATAAGTGAGCTCCAGAGTCTGCGTATCTGAACTGAGACTGTGAAGCAAAACGGCAGAGGTAGGAGAGCCCCAAAGGAAACCCTGGAAAATGAAGTGCTGTTCTGAACCACGCAGCAAACGAAAGGGGGATGAACTCGCCACGGAAGACAGCATGACATAAAGCACCCAGGCAAATCAGCAAGCAAAACACCAACTTTACAGGCGCTTCCACTCTGATAGGCTTCTGTGCCACAAGTGAGGGATCAAGCAACACAAACTGTTCTTGGTGTCTAACGTTCTTGGTATCTTTTGTGTTTCAGAGAGATAAAGGACAGAAACAGAAGCATCAAACAGTTGCCATCAGAGATTTTCCCAGCTCACTCACAGTTGCTGAGCAGGCTAACGTATTTTTATGCCTAGCTCCAAATAATGCCATTTGCACTTTTAACATGCATTCATCTCTCTATCACACAGTTCTCTGAGGCCACCTATCAATATCAGCTCTGCAAGGAAATGTTGATTTGAGCGTTACTTACAAGTGACTTGTAGTATCCCAAAGTAAGCAGGCAGAAGGTATATATTTAACAAAAAATTAAAAAGGTTTCACTTGTGTATATCTTGTTAATTATTAGTAATATAAATGGAAAGAACTTGGCCAGTGGTTGAAGCAGAATTGTATCAGACCACAATGTTTGTCTCACAAGCAAACTGCTCATTAATCAATTCTATATGGTTATATATATATAATGTTTATATTTTGTAACATATATAATGTTGCTAAACTGCAACTTTTGATCATAACATGTTGCGTTTTGGTCTTACATTTTGAAATAGAAGATTTCTTTACTGAAATTTAATTGTCTATTTATTTATTTATCTATTTATGAAACAGAGTCCTATCTCATGATCTGTCACATTTCTTCTTGTAGAAATTATATAGACGAGCCAATTTTCATTTCAGGGCCAGTCTAATTTCATTTCTAGGCTTATTTTAATCTTAGATGTGAATTGAAATTTAAGGTGTATGCTCAGCAACATGGATTTTACATAGGAGCAATCAGTCTTGATTTTTTTTGACATATTTCCACATTTTATGACTGTATAACATACATAATTCTATATTATATATTTACCTTTTTTTTAAGAAAAAATAGTCTGAACGTAAACAGGAATTTAAACTCCACTTTAATTGGCTGACTGTAAGAGAAGAAAAACTATTTGCATCATGCATTTTTCACGCATTGAGTGGTCACAGTATGACATGGGGAAAGAGGGTGGGGAAAAGGGAGTTGTTACTACAGTTACCAAACCTTCTTTTTAGTTTTACAATTATAATGTGCTCTCGCCAGCTGTCTTGCATGTCCTTCACTATATGCAATATTCAGAGTGTTTAAAGGGGTTAAGCAATGGATCCAACATTTCAAGAGATGAAAAACAGCATTAACTACTTAGTTTAAAAAAATCCAAGAGAATGTATACTTTAAAAGAGTGTATTGGGATTTTCATGGTATAACATGAAAAGAAATTCTACAAAAGTGTAAAATCTAGTTACATTTCAAAAAGTCTCAGAGCACTAACAGAACTCATGGGAAAGCACCCGGGGAGTGTAGCCTCATAGTTGTACGTTAGCAGATCGGCCTTTGGGACTGAAGGAGCAATTTGAGAGGTTGTCCCAGTTTTGAAAGTCCTGAATGCACCGGGGAAACAAGACAAAACAGCCAGAGCAGAACAAGGTAAGAAGAGTTGAACGAGCTGTTGCTTTGGGGCTAGCAAAAGGAAATGTGTCTGCATGAATTCAGTGTAAATAATAATAGTAATAACAAGAACAACATGTTTCTACAGACAAAGTACAGCTTTAGAAATCAGTGGGTGACAATGACCTGATTTTAGATTTTAATGTAGAACTCAGTTGGGAAACAATAGTCCAGAGCATATGTTCACAAATATCACGGCACTTCTGTGCACATACTAATTTCTTCTTGCAAGATGAGGGAACCTAAGAAACAGAACTGGTCCATCATACTTCAGTGTATAAAGCAAAATGTCAAGACAAAAAATGTCTTCAGTTTCCTGCTCAAAAGATCTTGAGTGCAAGTAACACTCTCACCCTTAATCATTTCCCTTAATAATTTTGCCTAACAACACCATTATGTGAATTGAACTGGGAAATAATTCCTGTGAAAAGAAAAACAAGTTACTAAAAATGAATAGTTTTGATTTTACTAATGTAGTGACTTATTATGTTATCAGTGAACATTCGGGAACATAAATTTGAGCAAGAAGTGCTTAGAAAGCACTTAAAAAAGCTTCAAATCTACCCAAGCAAAGACTTCTTTAAAATTATACATCAACAAGCTAGTATTTCTGGGTATAACCCACAAACCTCTAGACAGCAGGTTTTTTTGGTGTTTTTGTTTTGTTTTCTTTTTAATTAGCAAAGAATTAGAACATAATACTTTCCACGGAAACAGCCTGTTTTCTTAAGGAAGCTGTTAAGTTTTATTGACTTTGGGAGAGTTTACCTCTTACACAGTTCAAATAAAAGTGCAACGCTTGACAAAATAGGATATAAATGGGTCTTTTAAATTACCTTGAGAAGCTAAGGATATCTTTATAGCATTAGTAGTTAGTAATTGATGCATTCATCCTAAATCTCAACTTTGCTGTTGCAGCAAGTCCCCCAAATTAACACAGCAATCCCAAAAAACAAATGGCTCCCTAGCTGTAGTTTTCTCTGCTGCTTATTTTTTTCATTCATACTGTGATTATATTTTTTTCCTGGTGCTTTGCTGCAGATATTTTCTTCAAATGATGTAATGTGCAGTTAAAATTACCTCATTTTACATCTTTTTTTTTCCTCTATTAAGCAGAATGTGTTACACAAATGTGTCTTATTCTTGGTCGTGCTATAAAGCAAATAACGATGCTCTAAATGGCACATACAATTAGTTTGTGTGTGTGTGTGTTTATGTGTGATATTAATTGTTGTATGCTGAATTTTCTTCATGTTTATATTATAGCTATAAGGATAATAACGTGATCTCATCTTATAAATTGCCTAAGATTTCCACAGCAGATTAGGAAGCAATTCTACAAATACCAAAACCTAAATATAGCGAGATACATTTCCATTTCATCTTTTTCCCAGCATGTAAATCAAACAGCTATACTAATGGATCTAATTTGAGTACAAACACTTCAGGTAGGCTGGGACAAATTAAAGCATAAAAGTGGGAATGTGTGAAAGAAACATTCTTTCATTTTCAGATTTAGAGTATTTAGCTATGGCATTGCTAAAGTCCTGCTTGCCTTTTTTTTCACTGAAACAAAAAAGAATATTCAAGTTTCCTTAACGTGGCAGGCTAACAGCCAGCTACAGCTTTGCAGAAGAGTATTTTGGCAGTTGTTGTTGTCTTCCACATGCATGAAAAAAAAGAGAGAGAAAAAAACCCTTGTTTTCTTTTCAATTCTTTTTTTCCTCCAAGTAAGAGCCATTCCTTGTACCTACCAACATCCCCTTTGATTAAAGTGAGGTGTTATGAGGATGGAAGTGCTCCAGGATGAGGCTTGTTACAGGACTTGCCCTCATGCCCTGAGGCTGTTATACAACATATATAATATTTACCTCACCTGCTCTGCCTGCAGAGGTGGCTTATTCCTCCCCCACCTGGTCACTGATATTCACCCATCCCTTAAGAATATGAAAAACTGCATTATGCTCTAAGATGAGGTCTCTGTACAAGTACCTAGGGTTTGTTATTATTTTATATAAAGCACATTAGATAGACACCTAACTTTGCCACTCCAAATGTTATACCATCTTCCATGGAATAAATCCTTTTTCAAGTTAGCTCAGTGCTCATAGGAGATGCCTAATTGACAAGACCACATCTATTTATACCTAGTTTGGGTACATTGCACACGGGAAATGGCAGATGCTTTTCACATTGCTCTGCTAATAGATGTCACTCTTTGCAAGCGTAGTTACCAGAATAATACTGTGACACTCCCAATTAAACACTTTTTTAATTTAAGAAGTTTATTCTTCATCTCTTCCTTACTTAAAACCTGCAGCAAAAAAATTGCTGCAGACTAATGCCCTTCCCTGTCCCAGTCTATGTAAAGGCCAGAGGACTGGATTTGGGAGAAATTAACAAAGTTATGGGCTTTTCAAGAATTAATTCTGACTAAATTCTTTGTAATTAAAATAGTAGCATTTCAGTTGTTTTAGATTGATAAGCACTGCACTAGGGGAAGGTTGAGATTCAATGGTCGATCTTAAAATTGCTCTAGATGAAAAGGACTCAGAAAAAAAATCAATTCTAAAGGAGGCGTGGAGAGCACTGCTGCTAACAACAGCAGGAAGACAGCAGATCTCACATCCATTCAGTGAAAGAGATGGAAGGAAATCAAGAGAAGGACACTTGCCTGTTTTTTCTTTTCTGTTGTCAACTTGCAAGGACTTAAAGGAACTTGATGTCAGAGAAAAGCAAATTCCTGTCATTTGAGGAACAAACGGACCCCTTCCTTCAAAAGAGGGGGACCCAAGCCTGTGACCCTAATATTGAAGGATGACTCATCCCTACCAAATAGCTTCCACGATCTGGACTCGTGGCAGGCCCTCCCTGTGGCAGTTCTGTGACAGCCAGCACCAATATTTGCACCCTTAAGATGAAGGAAATTTTCAACTATTTATGCTTTGGTTAATAAAAACGAGAAAATTTTATCCACAGCTTAATTTCAAAGATATAAGATTGCATTCAACAGGCATTTTCACAATAGCATATGAGGCAAAGGAAGAAAAAAGAACTAAATTATAAAATGATTTAACTTTCCTACAATCCTTATTGCAGCTGGCTTTTTCTGCCTAGACTGAGTACTCAGCTTTTGTTAGAGTTTTTTTTTTTTAATTAAAGAAAAGAAAACCCATACATCATTTTCTACAGTCTACTTTCACCCATATCTGCTGATACAGCAGAAGTCCTTATTAGAGTAACTTCCCACCTGCTTTTTGTTAAAAAAAAAAAAAAAAGCCATCAAATTCAACCCTCAGAAAACACAACTCCTGAAAGACTCACATGGTTACTGATATTTGTACCATGTTTCTCTACCCAAATTACTTGAAGGAAAAATAAAAAAGGTCTAGAATAGTAAATCCCTTTCTGAGCCTTCATAACCTTACAACCAATGCACCAAGAAAACTGTAATGACTCCAAATTAGAAACAAAGAGATGTTCAAATGCATTAAAAAAAGAATATCAGGTCATGTTAAAAAACCTAATGTGTATCTCCAAGAATGGTAGTTAGTTGAGCATACAGGTGCAAGAGTGACTTAAATTGAGATAAGGTAAGATATATATATATAAGAAATATTTGCTCTTTGCAATGACCTGCAAAGCTGAGAACAAGCCTGCAGTGCTTACACACTGGTGATATGCTTGCAGAATTCTGTGTGGGTCTTAAAATCCTGATAAATGTTGAAGGAGATTTCTTGCTGGGTGGATGGGATCCATGTAAAATTACTGCTGTGCAAAACAGCTGGGAAATGTAGTTCTACAAGCGGCTCTTTGGGCAATTAACACTTAGTAGCGCTAGGAGAAAGTGGAATGAAGAGGTGGGGATGCTTTACCCAACTGTATCCTACAGATAAAGAGAACATGGCCCTAGTAACCAAGAGGTAGGAGATAGTGGGGACCTGTACTCTTGTTTGTGCTCTTCTTGTTTTAGGTTATTAGATGATTTTTGAGCCTGTTTTGCGAGTCCATTCTGGGAAGAAGCCAGATGCTTTTTAGGAATATAACCTAGGACAGTTTTTTTTTATGTTATTTGTTTCCTTAAAAGGATCCTTGAGAAACAAGAAATAAATCACCTATTGAAACCCATTAAGATATCTTTTGTAGTATCTGGAAGCCTGAGTTTTATTGCACAATTGCAATACTCGGGCAGGGGATGGTAGAGCTGTTGCTTGTGGTTTTTTTCCCCCCTCTGGATCTTGAAGTTCTTCATCAAGTTTTTCATGGCCTGGCAATATTTAATGACATTAGGGTGCCTTAGCAACCTCTTTAAAGTACAGAAAACAAGCTTGCATGAGAGCAGATGGAAACAACTACCAATATAACTACTAATTACCGTGACCCCATTAAGCCAAAGCTTGTGCAGGTGCTTAACTTCAAACAGACATAGAGGCCATGCTATTATGGCCTCTAATTAATACATTTATAATGGAGGCAGAGTTGCAGAAATGATGGCCTAAATGAGCCTTCTGCATCTTCTCACCTTTTCATGACTCTAAGTCTGCAGAGTATTAAAGTTTGCTTCTGTGGGCACAGATACCCTGCAAGAACAGTTAAGCTAAGCTATTTCCAATGCCAATACTTCCAGGAGGAAGAACCTGTTCAGTGCTGGCAACTTAGATTGACTCACATCCACCCTAAGGACAGATGAATAAGAAGCTTTCCTTTGTTTTGTTTTCCCCCCAGAATAGTTATTTTTAGGTGGGCACTTCTGAATGTGGAAAGCAAACCCCACCACATGCTTTGCACATACAATAGGGATTTCTGCAAGGGAGATGCTACGTGGCCTCCGGAGCCCAAACCCATTCCTGACAGTGAAAGCCTAACTTGAAAGAATGGAAAAACCTCTTGTAAAACAAGAATATAATGCATTTCTTTTACAAAATGACCTGCAGGTTGCAACACTTAGCCAGAAACCCTGTTGCACCCTAGTGCCCAACGCACCGAGTTAAGAGCGAGGAGTCCTGGAGTGTCTCCCGTGTCCTTAGGGCTATTATTGTATCCATTGGCCATTGAATGCACAATGTGGTGCCTATGGGCACGTCCAGCGTGTTCCGCTGTGCTCGGAGGGATGAAGGATTGATGCGGGCAGCAGGAGAGAGCATGGGAAAGTGCAAATCGCCACCTGGCCGGAGCAGCTTTCCGGGTGAGGGGCCCCTTCCCAAAGCACACGGGCTGCTTCCCACCAATTCTCGGGCAAGTGTTGCAACCACTGGGCTGTTACAGCGGCCCATGCTTGGCCTTTCTTTCTTTATTTTTAATAAAGAAGCTGTAAATGCAAATTGGCAGCATTTTTCCTAGTGAGCATATGCCACCGTTGGGAGCCGAGGTGGAGTTAGGCAATGTTCTGCCTAGATCCTGGATCTTGCACACCTGCATCCTGGCGGAGTTCATGCTTCATGCTCCTGGAAAAGAGGGCAGAACTGCACCTGCTTGAGAAACGTTGCCATGTCTGTGCACAGGAAGGAGTTGCTGTAACTCCCTTGGGTTGTCTTGGAAAAAGCCCTTTTTTAATTCTTTAATTCTGCATGGATATTTGTAAATCCTTCAGCCAATTTAATAATAAAAAAGCCTTACTACCCATAGAATCCACTCTATAAGTATATAAAGAACATACAAATCTTGCAATGTCTTGCACGAATGTCATTATCTTTCTGTTCTGTAGGTATGATTGCATAAGTCTGGGAATCTCAGGAATAGACAGACATATACCTCCATTTCTGCAAGTATTTTATACATATATATATTTTTTTTGGCGTGATGAGGGGATGAGAGAGGGAAGAAAGTAAAATAATAGGGTTTAGATAAACACTTTTATTTTTAAATAAGGACAAATAAACAGGCAAAGCACTTGGTGGACTCCTCAGAGCTCCGGTTGTTGCAGCAGAGAGTCCACAGCATGCAAACTGACATCTTTGTGCATAATTCATTTTATGTGGAGGAATGCATGAGTAAAAAGCCATGTACTCCAACATCCTGTTTTTGCAAAACTCAGGGAGCCCCCTGGGAAGCCCTTCCCCATTTATCAGTTTGCTGGAGATGCAAGCAAGACTCCCTAAGTCTGTCTGCATGCGTGTGTGCACTGCAGGAGCACTCACAGGAGAGAGGAGACTCATCCTATCAGGGTTGAGAATCGACTGCACTTCTTCATCATTCCTGTGTTGTCCTTCCTCCCTCAAAAAATTGTCATTTGCATGATTTATAGCACAAAACCACGTAGAAGGTCTAGTTACGCGTTCCAGTCTTCATCATAGCTTTTTTATTTTCCCTGTTGCCCTTTTCTATAAAAAGCATATAAATCCAGCAACTCTCCAGAGAGTGGGTTTTGTAACAGATATGCTCCAAGCCCATCACTTGGCTCCACAGTTCCCACATTAGCAAAACAGAAAAAAAAAAAAAAAAAAAGACAAAAAATCCACACTGCAAAGATTAGCAAGCAGTATTTTCTCATTTTACTTTTATATGTACATAATTGTATTTCTGTACCTTGGTAAAAGCAAGAGAGCTTTGGTCAACTTTAGTTTGAATTAAATTTAAACAATTTTAATTTGAGTTAAATTTGGCCAGGAACTATACACCTGTTTTTTCCTTGGTTATAGGTACAAGCCAGAAGCAAAACTTCAGTGCCGATGACATTAGATTGATGCCAGTTAAATAGATCAGAGCAAATACTTAACGCTTATTTAAAAAAAAAAATCCAAAATGAGGAGTATAATTAATTCATAATAGTGAAATAAAATTTATAAAAATGAAAGCTTCTACAAGATCACAACATTTTACAAAGTGTTCCTCAGTTATGAGTCACTTTTATCATGCAGTGCAGCTGCCTGAGGATCGTAATTTCCAATGAACCAACAGCAGTTTATAGTACTCCCCTCCCACCAACTTTAGGAGAAGCAATATTGTGCTCTGGGCCAAAAAAAGAGCCGAGGATACCCATATGCCTGTATAAATTCATGTTCCCAGTAATGAGGGCAGGTGTTTTGTTAGGTCACACTCCGGGTTGCTCTGACTGAACTTTGCATTTGCTTTTCTCTCTCTGCAATGCAGCTGATGGATTGCTCTTTGTTCTCTTTGTCCAGGGGTATTTTATTATATAAACTAAATAAATAACCTAAAGGAACAGGGTTATTTTCCTCTTCCTGAAGCTACTGGGGATGCAGAGCCCAGAAAATTGGCTGAAGAAGGGGAGTTCTGGCAGAGCAGCAGGCTGGGATTTGGTTAGACCCTGTCTAGCAAACAGCCCCGCGAGGATGGATGGGCTCTAATGTTGCATATTTCCCAATTTATTCTGTTGAGAGCTAAATAATTCAAGGTGTAGTGTGCCTTAAAATGGGGCAGGTTTACACTATGAATTTTTCTCTCCCTCCTGCAAGTCCATGTGGGATAATTGTTGGACAGTCAGGGAAGGTGAAAAACAGCAAATTTCCTGAAAATGAAGAGTCTGACTAGCAGATAAAAATTATTATTAAATTATTACAGGCATGGCCAGGGAATCTCATATGTATTTGGACCAATAGAGATCACAAAGCACTATTTGAAGTAATAGTTTTCATGTGTGATTTTCATTATGTAGTAACAAAAATGCTAAATATGTTTTTGTTTGTTTGTTTGTTTTCAAGTATACAGCAGCTTTTAAAACGGACTCTATACATAGACAAGAAAAATAAGTAGTAGCACTATATAAGCAAGAGTCATTTTTTTTCATCAGACTCCTGCATAATTATATAACATAGGAATGAAAAACACCAACGAGGCTCTTCACGCTGCACAAGAATTATTTAGCATGTGACAAAAATCACTTTTACTTTGGTGTATCTGGAGGCAAAAGTTGGCCTTTGTGAATTTGATACCGCAATGAGACACACTACAAGAATAGCATGTTTGCTAGACTCCTCTGGTTTCTGATTTTCATCTCTCAAATCTGCCACACTTTGTTCCTTCTTGCAAAGTTATAATCAAAGGGGTTGGTACAGTGGAAAATTAATAACACACAAATTTAAGGGCTTTTGTCATCCTAGAGAGGAGCCACATTCAGTTGCCACTTTCGGTTTCTTTCTTCGCATTGTAGTTTGCAGCTTCGAAAGAGGAATGTTGGCTCTGTAGGAACGCGGTAATTTTTGGTGCACAAAGCAGCTGTTTTTTAAGCACCTAGTCTTGGTTTGCTATAAAAAAAAAAAAAAGAACTTCACCCTTGTTTAACTAACAGAAGTGTTTTGTTGCTTTTTGTCGCAGATGTTTGCAGTGCTATTGAGGCCAGGCACAAGTGCACCAGCCTGGAGGTATCCGAACGTGCTGCATTTTCCGCTCTTCGACGCTCTCGCTCGGAGCTGACCTGCACTTAGCGCTGTCACGGGGAGCTGCCCGCTGCTGCGGGGCCCAAGCCTGGAGCTGAAGGGAATGGCTTGGATAAGGCACTTGCAAAGTGACAACACTGCCTCCCGGTGGCATCTCGCTCTTTCATTCCGGGCGCCTGCAAATGTTAAAGCTGCTTTTTTAACGGCAATAAATTTCGTGGTTGCTTTTGTGCTGAGTGCCAAAGGGACACGAGAAATCACCCTCCTCCTGAGCACGTAATCATATGTTGTAATACTCCTACGTGCACCGGAAAGGTGCTTTTTCTGCCTTTTTCCCCTGATTATTTTACTGCAGTTGCAGCAATTGTAACTCTGAAAGAAAAGCCCTACTATGTTGTTTTGTTTTCGGTGTTACCTGGCAAGATTTTTACGAAAACACACAAAGCCCTATAGTCCCTCAGTCAAGTCTTGGTCTGGAATAATTCCCTTTGTGGTTTCTGCAGAACATAAGCTTTATTTGTGCTTTAATGAGCTGCATCCAAAATGTTTGTGTCCTTCAGCGTAATGCTACGCATTAGCCTTTTTGTGGTGCTTTCCAAGAACACTCAGGTCCGTCTGACCTCTCAGCACAAAACTGACCTCAGTGGCACTCAGACCTCAGAAACAGCTCTAGGTTTTCAAAAGCCCAAAGTCGCTGCTATCAAGAGTAACAAAAAGACTTGGGCAAAAGTCTTGGGCCTTCCAGCAGCTCCCGTTGTCATATTGGTAACCTGCTTCTTTTTTTAACCTGATATTTAATGTACTAAGTAATTGAAAAACTTAAAATGTGGTGAAATTATATACATGTTAATTTACATATATATGTATATATAAATATATATATAGTGTAAATGGAAGTATGAATATGCACAAGAGGTTGTCAACTTTACACGGTGTACTGTGGGTACGATGCTGTACGATGGGTGATACTGTAGTCTCTGCAGGCCATTCCTCCCTAAACTGGGTTTGGCGGGGGAGGAGAAAGGGAGTTTAAATAATTGAATGTGCAAGACATTCCTCCTTTTTAGTATTTCACTTAAAAACAATTCTATTTTGGTAAGCGATAGCCACCGACTGTGGAGGCCTGCTGGGTTAGTTCTAACAGCAGAATAAAAGGAGTCGAGATGGATATGCCCCTCTCCATTTTTCCATTTTATTCAGTGACTTGCAATTCGCAAAGCCTAATTAAAGCTTGGTTTTACTGAATGTGAAACAATTGCCCTTTTCTGAAAAGGAAAATAAATAAGAAAACCAAATCAACCATGGAAATTTAGCATTATGGCTGTAAAGTTTTTTTATTTTTTTTAACTAATACGTTAACTTCCCTGTTGAAACCACATTTCGTTTGAGTTTGGGAAATAGACGGGAGCCAGTAGGAGAATGTAGCAGCTATAACTGTGGTGCAAAGTAGCAGTTACTGGTGTACAAATACAGGAGACCTCATCTAACTCCTGTGTGTGCTGCCTTGGCCCTGCAGCAGGCACAGCTGTGCCGAAGCTCCAGGGCAGCCAGCAGTGTTATCCTGTATGAGCTTATACACAGTGCATAACGTGCAAGATATATTAGCATTACCATAGGACAACTATTTGTTGCATATACTTGAGCAAAGAAATCCCTCTACTGCTTTGACATACTATTAAATTCACATAATTGCTAATAATATTTATTTATTTAGGCATAAGAGTGCAGGCCACGAAGCCTGATTTTCAACCACTCTGTGCACTCAGGCTTGCCCTGTGCGATTCATATGGTGTTAGTAAAACAGGACAGTGAGAGCTCAGATTTCCAAGTCCAAGAGGTTTGTCATCTTTTGGGCAATCAGAACAACCAGCTCCCCTGTTTTCAGGTTACCAGTGAATCACCATTTACTTAAAAAGTTACAAATTGCTGCAGAATTGCTGATCTCTTTCTAGATCTCTATTTCATGTGTGTGATACCCTAAAACTTCATTTCCCATTATAGGAAGAAGCCCCTTGGGAGAGGATCAGCAGTGCCTTTTGGGCAGCAACTTCGTCGCCGTCATCGTCATCTCCCTTCCACATTCAACTCACTAGTGCCCTGCAGGAAAGAACTGCTGCCTGCTGAGACGATGCGTTAGTAAGGGGTTAATTCTTACTTGTGTCCTCATATCTTAGGACTAGGGGAGGTGGAAGAAGGATATTAAAAGCTTTCATTTGCAGACACGTGCTCAAAGGACCATCTTGGTGCTGCACCTAGCTAGCCTACAAGGGTTAAATGTAAGAGGAATTTGGGGCTTTAGTGATGACACGGTTCTGTTTGTCAGTGCAGGGAGGTATCGTACATCTCCTGATAATCCTTCTCAGGCATGTCTACGTAGCTCTTCTTTACTTCCAAAGCTCTTCATTTACAGCAAAGGACTGACTGACATCACAAGAGCGATGTCCAAGGCAGCATGGGGGTGCAACCTTCTCCCCCAGGCAGCACTGTTGTTACCAGTTTTCTGCTCTGTGCTGCTCCATTTGACCACCAGGTACGTTCCAGGCCGCTATTCTGGACCGAGGATGGCTCTGCATTCTCAACGTCTCTGACACACTGTCTGAAGCAGAGCTTCTTGCAAGCATGTTGGGATGCCGTTTGTACGAGAGATACGTGCAGTAACTACAGCAACATCCTGTTGAAGAGGCTCGCCATAAGTAAGAACCTTGCACGCTAAAAGTCTTCCTCCTTAAGCAGTTCCAAATTAATTTATGACACTGAGATGGTCTGCGAGTACTTGCTCTGGCTTTCAAGTAGCTGGCTGCTCACATGATTTACTCTTTTTTTTTTCCTTCGTCTGCTTTTCCATGTGTCTCTGTTCTTTGCACAAATGACAGCTCAGAGACGTGCAAAAGAGCCCGACTGACGAGAAGGGAACCCGGCTGCCCCTGGCTAGAGCACCCGCCCCATCGAAGCAAGAGGAGAAGAAGAAGCTCTGCAGCTCTGAAAATGCTGCTCCTGGAGTTGTTGTTTTCCAGGAAAAAAAAAAGAGACATTGTGTGTGCAGAACAGGAGGGCGAGGAGGGATTCAAACAAACAGGCAGTGTGAGACAAGAACATGAGGCAACGTGGAAGTGAACACGAGAAGGAGACAAGGTGGGATGCAAGTATGGAGAAGCAAGGAAAGAGGGAAGAGATGAACAGATGGACACGGAGCCCTTCTTGCACAGAAAAGGGAAGCAAACGCTAGCAGTTCATTGAAGTCCTAGCTATGAGTGTGTATATATGCACATGCATATCCATATATTTATATGCAAAATACACACATTTTCTTAATACTGTCTATATGGCTGTTGCTGCCAGAGTCTGAAATGATTCTTGCAGTCCTGGTGCATAGTCTGTTGCCCATCCTTGCTAAGGAAGACAAGATATTTTCTGTACCTTTCTGCACAGTGAATGGTCTGTACGTTTTGATACTATTACCTTATTGCAGTTCATCTGTAATTCTATGAAGCAGAGATAGAGACTTGTATAATTCAAGTATATGAGTTAATAAATTACAGTTAGAGTGTACCCAGTTACCATAATAGCTCTTAAATAATTAAACTAAGCAGTCTTAAATAGGCCAGTGCTACACTGCACTAACTAGAAAGGTGTCATCTGAGTTACTAAAAGCCTATTCCTAAAGGTCCCATTGCACAGTGTATGTATGGAGCAGCTGACTGCTGCTTTGTGTGTCTAGAGAAATTCAGTATAAATCAAAGGAGGTGCTACTTTTTTAATGCTTTTTTGGAAAGGAGTGGAAGATAATGATGCAAATTGCAAGGGTTATAGAGAATATGGTTCAGTCACTGCGGTTCATCTCTTCTGTACTGGGTGACATAGAATCTTGCTGCAACTTCATTTACGCCTGTTCAGGATACGACCCTCCTTCCGATCATCGCAAGTAATAATGTTTAAAGATGATATATAGATCTGTTTGTACAGATTATAATGTTCTTTCACACCCCACAAAGGGGACACTACTTTTTTGGCAGCATCATATGGTATTCTGAATATACAATATTGTTAGCAATCTTGTATATTATTGATTATTGTAAATTGATGTTAGCAGTGTAAACAGACCACAATTCAACCAGGCTCTGAGGTCCCAAGATGAGCTTAGCTTGCAATTGGTTCTACTAACCCATTTTATTATTATTATTATATGCGTTAAATACTCTCATCAACTTCTCATGTACACAGAAAGTGGCCAGTGAGGTCAGATCCCATGGAGATGTGGTCTACATAAAAGTGCACAGAGATGTGGTCTAAACGCAGAGCCAGTGACGTGGAGCATGTCACCAATAGCGCCCGTGAAGTGTACTCAAAGGCTTTTTATGACCCGTGGGGTTTCAGATGTTCTCGCAGCAGGTGGACCATATATTGTGCCACTTGCTTTGAGTGATTGCAGGAGAGCAGCTGGTGATACACAAGTTGTCATCCAGCACTTGTGTCGTGTACAGTAAAGCAAAGCAGGGATGCAGCTTTCTGTGATTTACTGATGAACGGCCGAGCCACACGCCTCTCGGCAGGGGCAACTCGCTCCGTCTTCCTTTAGCCCTCATACCTAAGATTTATATCGTGCCTTTCGTCTCCCAAAGATCCCAAAGCATTTTTTTGAGGGGAAATGTAAGGCTCAGGGGAAAAAAATTTAACTGCTATCTAGGCAAAAAACAATCATCTGGCAAAATATGCAATAGAATCTACCATAGTTTGAGATGGGAAGTGAAGGACAAAAGTGTCAGAAAAGAATGGCAGAATAAATTTAATTGGATGTATTATAAATAAATCAAATCTAGCCAGGTCGCCTGGAATTGGAGCTGGGCCATTATACTGCAGGGACTTCCTTTCCCTTAGGAGAGACGTTTGGATTTTTTTTTAACCTATAATGTGAAATCAATCCAACGCAGAGTGCTGAAATACTTCCTCATGTGTGCAGCTGGAAGGAGAATGTATTTTTACTACGGGTAGATACAATATTGTGGTCTCCAAAATATATCAGGTGCTGCTTAGGTGCTGTAGATATAATCCTGATACTTACAAGGAAAAAAAAAAAGTGTAAAAGAACAAGAAAAAAATAAATGTACAAAACAAAGGAATAGAAGATATGTTTTTACAGTAAGATGAGGTCCAGGTTGGATTTAACTTGCATATTGTGTAAACCAGATAGTCTCCAGGAGCAGGAAAACCTTTGGCCCATTTTGTTTGTTTGTTTGTTTAATAAATATTACGAATGCATTGGAGCAGGCTGGGATGCTTCTCAAGTCCTTTCCTTGCCCTTTTCTGAAAGGGATGCCTCTGGGAATCATTTATTTGCAGGCAAGTGGAGAGAGGTTTATTGAGTAGTGAAAATATCATCTTATTTTGTTGCTGTGTTTTCCACTTTTATTCAGAGAGATTAACCTGTACCAGAAAAGCACTTTAATAGAATATAACTGCTCCATGAAGAGGGCCTGAAGAGATACCTATGCAGTATTTATATGCTGTCTCAATTACGGCTGCAAAATAGTCTGATGACTCAGCAAGGGGAGCTAACGGCATATTCAATAACTCTTTCCCATTTAGGTCTCTGAAGAGGAACCAAATCTATACTACTGCTTGGTCTTTCTTTCCCTGTAGGTCACACATTTCGATGCGGAAAGCACGGATGCCGCCTCCCGCGAGCGGGAAACGAGGACGTCCCGGGAAGCGCAGCTGAGCTGAACGGAAAACAAGAGGCTTGCTGATGGCACAAGCTGCTCTCCAAGACTTCCTTGAGCACAAAATACTTGGAGCTACACACGGTTGATTTCCCATAATGTTAAAAAAACATTTTGGGGGTATATCCCTTATGGTAACGCACACCACAATGAAGTGTTTTACATGAGATTGCTTGCTTGCTGTGCAAAGCAGAGGTATAATTTTTTACTGTCTCCAAAGGCAAAAGGAGTCAAGACTAGTAAAGAAACCAAGAGCCAAAGTTAGGAAAGGCTGCTACACGGTGGAAGACGCTATAAAGAGGGATTTTTTCAGAAAACACATCGCGGAGTCGGCAGCAAGCGTCCGTCACCCAGGCGTGCTCGAAGAACTGCTTCTAAGAATATTGTGACAAGTTATATGGAGCACCGAGGAATACTCCTGACTTTATCAAGAGTGAAGCAATCATTCCCACAGCCATAAAAGTATCTTGACAGGCTAAGGCTATAAATGTAATAAAAGGCAGGGAAGGGGGGAAATGTTGTCTATGCTCATAAAAGACAACGGTGATGGTGTAGTTGTAGTCCTCCATAAAGTCTTTCAAGTTAGGAGGGGAAGAAACTGGGTTAAAAGATCTGTACAAAGCAACCTATAATGTTTTGCTGGAAGCGGATATGGTAGAAGAGGAAAAATGTCATTGGATCCTTAGCCTGATTTTATCTCTTTCCTATAAACATCTGCTACTGGTCACTGTTGGAGACAGGGCAGTGAGATGTATCTTTCCTCTAATTCAGCATGGATATTTTGACATCTTTAGCTAAAATAAAGTATGGTAGTAAAACTAAAAGCCGCAGAATAATTCTATTAATTCAATACAGATTTGTTTGTTTGTTTGTTTTTGTTTTTTTTTTTTTACAAAAAGTCTTAGACAAACAACCACAAAGGGAGAGCTTTGAATAAGGTGAGAATTCATTGCAGTGTTTTGGGTGTTCTTTGTTTTGTTCTTGCTTTTCGCCTTCTGGAAAAAAAAAGAACTACTTTGCTAGATAAGACTAAATAAACATCTATTTTTGCATTAAAATAGTTTTAATGATTACAGACTTTCTTTCTGGTAAAAATGATAACATTCACAGCTAGCAAGTGAACAGTATAGATTAGATTAGCAATTATTGGAAAAAAATTTAAGTTCTGTCAATTCAGAATAGATCTATCATTACAAAGTCTTTTGCCTTCTCATTCTCTTGAAGAAATTTTTGAGACTAAAATATTAAGTTCAACACATTGGTTTGTGTCCTAACAGTAGCTGAAGCAATTCTGAAAGTCCCCTCATTTATTCAGGCTTCGTTCTGATTCTTTAAGAGGACAAGATTTAAGAGAACAGGACGTAACAACAGGTGAAGATTCAGACTTTAAAATACATTCATTTGGTGAAGGAGGTTTGCTTCACTTGTTTAGGTATACTGATTAATGAGAACTGTGATAGCTCCCAGGAGATGCATAAAAGACTCTTAATGACTGTTTCATTTATAAGTGATGAAGATTTCTCCAGATCAAAGTCCTTCAAAAATATCAAAAGTATCAAAATCACCTTTAAATGGAGAGCTGTGGACTTGCCGACATCTGCACAGAAGTGCGTAGTCACTGGGGTACACTGCCCCATTGATGAGATTTAAGGCTCAGCTTAATAGGTATCCCAAATAGTTTTTTTCCATTTGCAATGGATTCTCAACGATTTCATTTATCCTCTTCAACCCTCAGTTTTGCAGGGCACAGTGGTTTACGGTTACTACATGCCCACGTTTCCCCGGTGCAAATGTTTATTTTCAAAGGTTATTTTCTTCAGGATTAATGATAGCCAAATGCTTCATTCAGTGTGTAGAGCCTCAAACTTGGAGCATAGGCTTGAACAGACCTTCCCCCCAGGTATTTAGCCAAATCAGTGGGAACTTTGGACAACAAACATAGGCCTGTTTGTAAAGTACTTTTATAAGTTATGTTTAAAATCTATTCTATGAATGCTGTTTTACTACCACTTAATTTCCTAACAGAATACTCAATGCAATCGTGCAAAAGAAATCTCCATGTATTATTCTTTGCCTGTAGTTCTCTCTCACCCTCGTGGGATGAAAGGTGAAACTCCCATTAATGCTAGAAATCGACAGTCAAATCTATGAGTTGAAGCAGAGCTGAAATTACAGCGGACAGCATCAGTGCTGCAGGAGCTGGGGAAGCAGACATCGGTTCATGACCTGCAAAGCACCGAGGGTCTGCAACTTCCATGCAAGTCAAATTATAGATGCTTGACACCTTGCTGAGTTTGTCCTACTATTCGGAACAGTAGATTGTGGATTCCGAAAAGTGCAGGAGAGAAAAAAGCAGGTGAGTGGGAAGATTTCTTTAGGGTTAGGTAATCAGAAAGCTGAACTGAGCTAAAAAGGTTGAGGCAGATATCTTTGTACCAAATCCAGAATTTTTATAGACATGACTATTTATATAAATGTTATATACCACAGTATATTTATATATTAAAATATATATTAAAATATATTTATATACATATATTTTTACATATACATTCATATACACAACATATATATACATATATAAACATGTATACATGTGAGTAGGTATGTGTGTATATATACACACACACACAGTGGTATATGCACACACACAGATGAAGAGCATTTTTACAACTATATAATAATAATAATATTTATATATTACTGCTACCTGGTAGTAGTTAGTCCATGAGGTGTTGTAATTACCACTATTGGTTAATTCTAAATGATTCACAGCAATGACTTCCACCGAAATAATAAATTATTTTGAAAGTCCTCTCCTCATACATTTTCTATTTCTGATTCTTCATTTCACTCAGCTTTTCAGCTGTAGCTAGTGCATTTGTGAGGGCAAAGATTAACTCACCATTCTGGCCTGTCCATTAGGAATTACCTTCACGAAAGCAACAACTACCATTTAAACTCTATTTATGCAGCAAAGGGGAATTCCAGCCTGACTTAGTAGTAATGATACAAAAGTAAGTAAGAACTGGATTAATAATGGTGCAAACATTATTAATAACAAAAATAAAAATGGTAAATATTTGAGCATAAAATGTTAAATAATTCATTGCAATCTCTGTTTTGTGCAATCAGGCACCATTTTGTTTATTCTAAATGCATGCAGAAACCTGTTTTGAAATTGATGGTGCTAATAGTTTTCACTTAAGCAGCACAAACCATTTCTTCTGGGGTTCCTGCAGTGTTTTTCAGAGGCCCAGAAGTATTGTACAGTTTTACAGTCAGTTTTACAGGCTGCTTTTGGGTGGTGAAGAAAAAGGGAATTTAACTCACCTAGTGTGTCACCAGAACAGCATGACAGAGCCCAGATTTGTTGACTGGGTTCTTGACCTCTAGTTACTGGGCCCTGAGAATTTTTTTTTCAATAGTAACCTATTGAATGTTATTGAATTCAAGACAAGACTGAAGTAGCTGTATGCTATTGAATGAATTCAAGAAAAAAACTGAAGTTAGCTGTGCCCTGAACTCCCTGATGCCCAGGATGCACATCGGGATCTCAGAGGTTTGGACTCCCACCAGGAGTTGGGCAGCAAAGGTGAGTTCACAAGGCGCACTTTGAGGGTGAAGTGTCATGAAAATGTTTAAGCTGCACCAGGGGCAGTTCCGTTGTCCATCTGCCCTCCTTGTTCTCTCCCCTGTGATAGAAGAAGATTTTTCCAGGGAGAAAGAGCCAAGTTTCTATTGGATTAGTGATGTGCAAGCTAAGCATAAGTGTAAGACACAGTGAAACCATGTTAAGTAGGGCCATTTCTCTGACTGTAGCAAGTGAAGATGTGGTCAGAGTTCAGTAATAAGAATCACTGTTCTTCCTAGTCCAAGCAGTTGCTGCAGCATCCAAAGACACTTTTTAAAGAACCCATGAGTAGGATTTCTTAAGAGTGATAGAAGTTATACTAATAGTTTGAAAATGCACTGCTTGATTACTGAGGAAAAAAAAACAGAGATTCTAAACCAGAACGTGATTTATTTAGAGGAAATAAATAACATGTGGTTCAGCTGACTTGAGAGATGGGGCAATAATCCTCTTTAAGATGTGAAATACTAAGGAGTCAACTAAAAAGTTTCCTTTCAGATGTTATTCAAAAGATGATTTACTAGTGCTGTAAGATTCAAGCACATGCAGTAAGTAGGACCGCAGCTCTGGCCGTATCCCTGACACGACGAGCTTGATGAATTACGGGATTTAGCAACTTTCTTCTCGCATCCTGTGGTCAAAAATGAATGCAGTGATCTCAGGCCCATTTCTAGTAGCCTGATAACCACTTAGCGACCCTAATTGTTGGCCTTCACAGTTCTTCAGACTACAAGATGACGACTTACTTGTTCCGGAGGCATATACGTAGAATAAATAACCTTAATAACATACTTGTCAATCCAAGACAAAGAAATGTTCTTTGCTTTTCCCTGCACTTTTCTCATTCTGGACAACTCATCACCTTCTCTGAGAAATATATTCTGTCTTAAAGTAAAAAGTTATTATCCAGTGTGAGCTAGTCGGTATCGGTGTTTGACACTTTATCACTGCAAAGAAAAGGTGGAAAAGATTTTTTTTCTTCTTTTCAGAACTCTCTTATCTCGCCAATCTCCCGGTCCCATTTCCATTCCTGTGTGTAAGAGCACCTTCAGAAGCCGAGTGTCTTGCTGCCCCAACCTCATGCAACTCCACCAACACAACCAGTTCTGTTAGAAAACTCTCCTGCAGCAGGAAAATCTTCCTTCAAATTCTTTGTGGCCTTTGACACAATTGAAACAGAAGGGTAAAATTTCTTTTACTCATACCTGTTAGATCCATCGTTTCTGGAATTTTCTTTAACCTAGTTACTATACTGTTCTTTCAGAGTCTGTGATGGCTGTGGGAAATGACTTTTGGGGTAATCCAGCTGCTTGTACCTGTTTTGTGGGCAATAGAGGGAGATTATGGGAAGAAGGGAGAAGTGCCCATTAAAACCTCCTGGCTAAATTTGACCTCATGTCTGAGTTAACTCAATTCTTATCGAAGTATATCAGAGTTTCTGACAAATTAAGTTAAGAATTGTAGCACAGATGAACTCAGGAATGCTTCCCCTGTCTCACAGTCCTGTTATTCTCCTTACAGGGCTTCAGAAGGCCAGGAGGACGCTCTCGCGTGCCGGCTTTGAAGGCGAGCTGCTTTATGTGAGCTCCCTGCAGTGCTGTGCTGCTGAAACCAACAGCTTTAAAACTGGAGCTATGGTTTTCATCACCTCTCTTTTAAGTGACTGTTGGGGCTAAACACAGCTCAAGCTATTTCTCGAACTATATCTAAAGCACAAAAGGTGCCCAGACGGAGCTGTGCTTCCCAGCTCCTCTACGCAGCATCAAGTCCCATTCTACATTTGACTTCATGTCCCTGTAAGACCAAGGTCGTCTTCTTCCTCCCCAGGGAGGACAATTGAGCTTGTTGCATCATCCCTAAGATTCCCAGATGGGCAGTCAGCAATGAGGATTCGTGCATGTTGGATGCATAGGGATGTACTGTAATATGGAATAGGCAGAGAGAACTCTGTCTATAATACTTGACTGTGTCTGAATCCTCTGGTCTTATGGTAGCTTCAGACTGTATTTAAGTTTACGAGAAAAATATAATAAACATTTTGTTGCAGGAGAATGATGGCTTTGCAGTTTCTAAGCACCCTCACATATCAATTTTGAATTGATATGAGTAAAACACATTTTAGAATTGCATTTGATGCAAGACCCTGTGCAATGGCATTTGTGGATATACGTTAGTAATATTCTTACTAATTTAATGTGCGACTGCTTTGGAAATGCTGACTTACAATAAGCATGTAAAAATGAATTGGTGTAAATTGTTTCATAGTATTCTTTGTATTGTCTCAATTGAACAATATTAAACCAGGTACTATGTATCTTCATTTCCTCCAGAAAATTGCCATGAACTCATAGAGGTTTATCCAAAGTCCATTCAATTCAATGGGTTATAAAAATTCTTTCAACAGTGATTTTTTTTTCTGGTGGCTTAAATGGCTTTAGGTAAAAAGTAGAAGTTAAGTTATGTAAATTGTCATTATCCTAAAATGTCATTCCACTATTATTAGTTTTATTACAATTTCTAGATGGGTTTTGATATCAATTAATCTGTTATGAAGACAGGTAACTATTGACTTAGAACTCTGAACCTTTACTAATGATGTAGTCAGCAGTGGCACCAATTGCCCATCTTGGCATGACTTAAAGTGAGGGTATCCTTTTCTAGTTTTCCACCTGATAATATTGGCTCACTCTACAATAGTAAAACACTGTCTTCTTTATCAAATTTCGTCTTGTTGCCAGACATGGTGGGTTTTTTTTTTTCCTTTTATCTTAATGTGTTCTTTCTTCAGAGAACAAAAAGTAAAGTGATGCAGTTGCATAGTTAATAACTTCTTACCTTACTACTGATTTCAGTCCTCATTTTCTTTAAGAAGTTAAAAAAACACGGCTTTCCTCTAGCTTCTTTTAGAAAGGTACCTGTACAAAAAAAAAAAAAAAAAAAAAANAAAAAAAAACCCTACCCATCTGGAAAGGCAATATTTCAATGTCTGTTTCCCTAAAAAAAAAATCTAGGGAAAGTTTTATTTCTCCTGCCTATCTCTATCTATGCATAAATAACAGGGTTTATGAACAAGTACCCCCATCCATATGGTCACCCAGCTGGTGGTGAAAGATCCCAAGGGAGATGCCAATTAATTGGAACACAAACATAAAGTTAGGAAAAACTGCTAAGACAATGTTATTTGTATAGTCTGCAAGTGCTTATAGACCCTGTTATCAGAATGATAGCTAATACATTGCTGGAGTGTCTTTCATCTTGAACAACCCTGCTGGCACTTTCCAAAGAGGGCTTATTATAAACATAATTAGGTGATGGATATACGGTGGAATTAAAAATAAAAGACATTTCTGTGAAAAAGTGCAGCTCTTAAAGCCTAGATCCACTACACTGCTCTGCTGTTAAGACTGACTAAAATTCAGAGCTCCGACCTGAGCACACAGAGCATCCTTGTCATGATGCAGCACCTCCTTTGAGACGCACTGGCTTTGCTTCCCTTTTGGTTTAAACCTTGCTAGCTTGCAATCAGCACGAGCACTCGCTGCAGAAACATACACGTATCTTCGCTGAGTGATCTTGAGTACGAAAACGCCTGGATTTGGCATGTTCTTTGCCGTATGTCTGTGATACTTGCCAGTGTGGCCTGGAACAGTCAGTGGATGCAGCCTGACAGCTTGTCTTGAGCCTGTCCGTTCCTATAGCCGGATTATCTTTGGAGGCTGAGCTTTCCTGAAAAGGAAGCAAATTGTGCAGGGAGCAGCAGAGGTGTTTGCAAACTGTTTTTCAACAGCGTCCAGAGTTATTCTATCAATGTGAGCTCTCAGAAGCTTTCTGCTGTGCTACAGGTCTCATTTTGCGGTGAGTTATTCTTCTGCTCCCTAGGAGCCCAGGCACTTAGGAAAGTTTTGGGCATTTCCTTGATGAAATCAGACCTCTAATTATCATATATTAGCTTCCGGACATGTGGTTCTCTTATTGCAACCATTTTAGGAAGGGAAAAGTACATGGTGAGGAAATATTACTGTATTTTTCAATGGCTACTGCAGCTAATCATTCCTGCGAATTTTTATTACTCAGATGCTACTTGAATGTGATTTGGGGGAATTAACTAACTAAAAGACCCTCGACTGAATATTTTGAAGCACAGAATGATTAATTTCCCAGCGAGATCTGAAAGAATTTCTGATGCGTGGAGTGTTTTGATTGGTAGTCAGGGGGGATATTTCCAAAGGTCAGGAGAGAAGAGAATTTATCAAGGGAAAAATTGGCGTTTGTTACATAAGCAGGGTAAATTTACATCAAATCTAAGGAGAGGTTAATGCTATTTAAATTTCCAATGCTGTAAAAACAAATGAGTGCAATGTATACGGTTCCACCACAGTGGTGCAGTACACACGCAATAAGGATTAGGAAGTGCAAGTTCTTACTGTAGGTATGTACAGTTATTGAAAACCTTTGGCTCAGAAGTTCAGTTTAGGGGAGGCTTTCTTGTCGCAGTTAGCTTATTTCATGAAGATACCTGCACTAAAAGCATAGCAAAACATGACCCTGTAGCAAAACACACTTCTGATCAATGAATATAGGAACTGCAAGACATTATTCACCTGCACAGTGTTTTAGGGGCTCTGAGTCAA
This sequence comes from Crypturellus undulatus, assembly GCA_013389825.1. Taxonomy (NCBI): domain Eukaryota; kingdom Metazoa; phylum Chordata; class Aves; order Tinamiformes; family Tinamidae; genus Crypturellus; species Crypturellus undulatus. The sequence goes on from VWPW01001888.1 coordinate 258,468, forward strand.
AAATCTGATCACTTTACCAGTGATCACAAAGGAGGTGTGCTCGTTTCTTTTTGTTAGCTGTTGACTTGGGGGATGGCCAACTGTGCTATTCCCTGTTTGCACTTTATTGCCAGCAGTAACTGTTCTGCAATACCTCTGCAACCTTATTGCATTTGCTTGTCCCCTTCATTGCATCAAGACAAAACCATGCTTTGGAAAAGGTCTTTTTTAGGGATAGAAATTAGCATCGTGTGGATACAGTGGGACATCATCTGAAGGCAGCGTGCGTCGAACCATGGCACCACCTTCATGGCTATTAGACAAAAAGCATCCGAGGTGTTACTCAGTGGGTCGAGCTACCAGAGTTCCCCAGGAGATGTGTCCAGAGGGCAGGAATTGGTGGGCACATCCCTGTGGCTTCACGTTGCAGAAAGCACCAGCTCTGGTGAGCACAAGCCAGGCAAGAGTCAGCATGTGTAGAGCTGGAAGCAGTGAAGAAACAAATCCTCAGCTTTTAACCTGAGCTTTTTTTTGATATGAAAATTACTGATATTCAATGCTTACGGAGCCTCATAATCACTCTGAAGAGCAGAAGCACACTGTAAATAGCTATCAACGACAATTTACAGGACTAAAATTATCTACAGAAAGAATAGGTATAATAAGGTGCTGAACAATGACAACAACAAAAAGATCTTTGCTTGCATTGTTGATTGTCAGCAGGATGAAGACTATGACTAACATATATACATATATATATAGCTGCACACCCATATATACTAGTACGTTTCATCAGGTCCAGGCCAGACTGGAGACGGGCTGGGCAGTGGCCTGTGGATCAGGACTGGGGGGCCCATGAACAAGAAGGGTCAGGGAGACCCAGGGGATGAGAGTGGACAGGGAGGGCTGTTATTTCCTTCTGGATCTGGATAGTCCCTCATAATTTACCTAGAGATGCCAGTTTTAAAACATGGAGCTAACATCTTTATGGAATCGAGATGTGGTTGGGGAACAAGGAGATCTTGGTGGCATCAGACTGGTTCGTGAGGCACACTGAGGAAGGAGTCTTCACCAGGCAAGAGGGGCTTCCTGAGCTGGACATTGCTTACCTGTCACACAGGTCACTTTTGGAGGATATCACTAAATGATAACGAAGCAGCTGCTACTGCTGCCTCCCAAGAAGTGTCAGGAGAACCACACCAAATTAAGGAACCGCAGCCTGCGCTGCTGGAGTAAGGGACTGAAAGGCATAGGACAGCGCTCGACCTGCATGTTCCTTAAAACAGACAGATATGTCCTAAAGGCAATCTCTGAGCCTGAGCCGTCACCTATGAGTGGATTTAAACGAGGCAGCAGTGGCTGGTTAGGTCATCAGTGTAAGAGACACTGAGGGTTATGATTTATCTGAATGCTTGGTGACGAAGGAGGGAAATAACTTCTAGATTAATGTACCTTCCTAAATTCAGAGGTTGTACTCATTATGTCATTCCACAAAAAAAGTCTTTTTATTTTAAATTGTGAGTCTCACTCCTTCAGGTCCTGCAGCTGGCTCTTCTCTGCCTTGAAAAGTGATCAGAACTTTACTTCCTACCCATCTTCAGTCCAGAAGCTTGGATTAGCAATCCCTTGGCTATAACAATTGTTTTTCCACAGTTGTACCTCTCAAATTCCTCAGGTCACAATGTCTCTACCTGGAGAATGGAGGTAAGAAATCTCAAGAGGTTCCTTGTGAAGAGTCCAAGTAGAAGTCTTTTTCCTCCTTCCGTGTCTCCCTGGTTCTTGTCTGAGGATTTCTAGTCTGGAGGGAGGACAAGATAAAATCGATGCCTCCATCCCCAACCCAAGGAAGCTGCTTTACACCAACAGGCTTGTGCTTGGACTCTGCCATGTTACAGTCTCACCTGTGCCTGCCCACAGGTCCCCCCTTATTTAGATCCCAAGAATGTTGAGCTTTTATGCACAAGGAAACAGAGAAATTTGACAGAAGTCTAGAATAGTTCATCTGGTTTTTGGAATCCCAAATGCAAGAAAAACATCAATAAATTAGAGCTAGTTCAGCAGGGACTGGCATAAACTGAAATAAGAATTGGATGTAAGGAGAAACTTTTTCCCACAGAGATAGACAGGTAGAGGAGCAGGTTGCCTGGGGAGGTTGTGTGTCTCAATCCTTGGAGTTTCTCAAGAGTCATCTATATAAAGACCCAAGGAACTTGGGCCAGACACCTCCTGAGGTTCCTTCCAACCTGATTTATTGCAGGAATCCATCATTCTACGTTATTATTAATCAAAAATTTTTGTAATGAGAGCAACCAAGAATGGATCTGTGCTAAAGAGAGCCCAGCACATGCACAGCATGACGGATAGTTACTCTCAGATTGTCTGCTTTATTGCTTGACCTCACCTTGGCTTCTTTTGAGCTTTGATGGAATATTATATTTCTCAGATATAGAATAGTCCTGTCATAATAGCACATGACAAGCATAGCATATGTAGCTTTAAAAAATAAAAAGTATAAATTTTCTTATTGAAAATAAACCACTTGCAACCTATCACGTGGCTGATCATACATTATTTCTGGAGGACTCTTTCCTTTATACTGTCCAATGCAGTGTTCCATTCATGTGAAAAGTTGTATTTGTTTAATGGACCAAAAATACAGCTTATGTGTGCAATGTATACAATGTTACAAGTCCTTACCAGCATAAATCAGTGCACATGCATGTGTATTAGCATGTCAGAAACTGATGCAACCATTACATACCATCTTTGCATATATATGTAAGTCCAGATTCCAACTTGGCCACCTACAAGAGGCCACCTTATGGCCTCATTGCATTGCGGTATTTTAATAGTTGCCAAAATTTAAATGTCATTCTGTTGACAGTTAAAAGGTTTATCCAGTCTTTAAGTAGGCTGCTGAATCATGACCTTAGAATAAAGAAAACAAGTAAAGGATGTAACAAAGATAGTTTTAAATAGTAGAATTTGCCTAACAGCATACTGGAATGTTTTGAAATGCATATGCTCTTTTTTTTATCATAAAAACAAAGAACAAAGGAAAGAAAAAAGAGCATAACTTCTCAGCAGGGTCCCTCGTAAAGGATCTGAAGAGTCAGCGAATTCCTTTCGTGTTTGCTTTGCAGTGCGGCACCTTCGCGTAGCAGTTTCACTGTAGCATAGACCTGTGCTTTGTCGCTCGACCTCCTCTGTCTCTCCCCTTACGAACCGCTCTTTTTAGTAAAGCTCTTCTGCTCAGAAGATTGTCAAGGGCTGCGGTTTCTATTTTTGGGTGGCAGTTAAAAGCTCTTTGTGATTTTCACAATTTACCCTTCTTTCACACAACTTTCACTTCACAAAGGATTCCTAATTCGTGTCACAAGAACCCTGGTTGAAACACTCATCAGATTAGGCAATTTGAACATAAGAAAAATATCCAGTCAGGTCTTAGATTGCATTTGTTTAATATGCCTGAGGAAATAAGGGGCAAAAATATACTAGACATGCTTAAAAAATAAGCATGGGGACAGGCTTGCCAGAATGAGTTAATTTAACAGATTCGTGTGCCTAGCAAGCTCACTGATGTCCCCTCAGAACTTCTTGCTCTGTCACCTCGGTTGGTCACTTGGGTTTGGCACCACAGAACTCTTGGGACTTGTCCTCCAAATATGTCTCAGCAAAACTTCAAACTGCAGATGCTTCCCAGTTTCTGTGTTATTTATTAAAGGACCACACTCATTCCACCATTCTTCCAAACAATACTTATTACAAATGTTTTTTCTCTCCAAATAGGCACAAATGTGTACATATGGAGGCAAAGCTACAACTTGATCTTATAATCCATCTTCCCTGCAAGCTATGCTTTAGAGCAGGCAGGAATCTGCCAAACAGTTTTTCTGACTTAGGATCTCCATTCATTATTAAAGATGTCACTAGTCAGTATTTCTTGCACAGATGGAAATTTGGAAGCTCTAGGTGCAGTCTTGGTTCAGTATTAGAGTTTCAAATAACCTTGTTTAAGCTCTTTAGTTTCTTCCCACTCTACTTTAGAAATGGGTGATAAACAATCCTTTCCACTCCGCTTCTGGTTTGCTTATTGCTGTTACATCTTTATTTTTTCAGTAAATCCATACATGAGCTCAAGCTCATGTTCCGGGCTTCATTGCATCACTCATCATTGTAGATGAGGATAATAATCTAATAATTGTTCATTGCCTTTTACAGATCAAGAAAAATAAGTGGGAAATGATAATTTATCCCTCGGAACCAGAACACAACCATGAGAAGATATTTTCAGAGGCACTGCTATTAATGTTATTATCTCCCCTCCTGACGACCATTTTTACCTCCTAACATTTTTACATGATGTCAGCACTTCAGCAACAAAGCGCATGAAAAAAATATTTATTGTTTGCTACATCATCTCTTTCCCATTTAGAGCAGATGTGTTTGATTCCCTCCTCAAAGCAAAGGTGTGTGAGCACAGGTTCAAGTTAGGCTCACGGCTCGGTACAGCTCTCTCGAACAAATTGCTCTGCTTGCTGACAATGGTAGCTGCTAGTGAGAGCATGTAAGAATAAAATAGGTATTAAGATTACAAGATTTATGGGGCAGGGAAGATGTCTTTTTCATCAGCCAGAACATGTGTCTGAATCGAATGGCTCTGTTCACTCACAAGGCCGTAATAAGAGCAGTCAGGAAGCTCAGTGACTACTTAGTGGCAGGTAGGATGGTTAGGAGAAATGTGATTTTTTTCCCCCTTATTGTTGCAAAGCAAGCTGATTTTTTTTCTGAAATTGTATCAATTGAAAAGAAAAAAAGTGCACAGGGAAAATATTTTGGAACAGGAAAAATGAGGATCTGTATTTTGGGGAAAAACTTTGAAACTCTGAAAGTCGGACTCAGAATTTTTAGGGTTTTTTTTTTACTTTTTGGCTTATTATTTTTATGTTGTTTGTTGAGAAATGAGAAAAAAAAGAATAGTATTCATTGCTGTAGCCTGATACACCATTTTTTTCTGAGGATTTGACAGAGGAGAATTTACAGTCTTGAATGGTCCTGTGGCTTAAGACTCAGTAAAGTGTATTGACCAGGGAAAGTTTCTTTTGTCTGGCTTTTGTTACCATGAAAGCTACAGATAGTTTGTAAGTTAAAATTCATTTTGACTCATGATGAACACGTACTCCAAAATGTAAATATTTTGACAAAGACAAAATATAAATTTTCAACTTAAATAGCAACCACGAAGTAAACTTCAGGTTGTCAGTGCCCTCTTTGATCAAATCATTTTGTTCCATCTAGTGGAGATGGGACATTTGAACGGGGTCTACTCGCCAACAAACTCTATTCTTGGTTCTGCATAGGTAGAGATGATACTTTTGGAGGAGAGGCATGTCAGCTGGAGGAAGATTATTCCCCTGTTCAAAAAGAATTATAAACTTACCAAAATAAGACATCTGGCTATTTCATCTCCTTGGCAAATTCCTCTGGAAATGACTGATGGATCACACTCCTGCACAAATACGCAGGTCTTCCAGTGCTGTAAATTCCTCTGTTGTCTATACAGCTTCAGTGCTGTTACCACTGCCAGTGAGCTAATAGCAGGCTCGATGCCTTGGCAAGAACATCAAACCCACTGATATAAAATAAATTTGCTTAAATAAATTAAATGCATGGCACTGCTAACTTGAGGGCCATCAGAGAATATAAAGAAAGGAAGAAGTATGGTCTTGATTGCTAGGGAAAAAAAATAGAAAAAGGGGGAGGAAAAGAAAAACATAGGCTTTAAAGGGAGAATCTGTGGGGAAGAAAAAAAGAAGGCTTACAAATATAGCGTGTATATGCCATGAACTCTTAGTGTTTATAACATCTAATCTGGATTTGCTCTTGTTTGGAGGGTGGTCAGGGGAGGGCTGAGGAGGATCTGCACTAGATGAAAACAGAAAGAAATAGAAATAGAATAGATTTAAGCATGCAATAGAGGAGAGAAAATGCCCTTCAGGTTTTTTTTTCTTTTTTTTAATAATACAAGTCTGAGAAACCCAAAATGACTGAGAAGGTCTCGGAAGGAAAATGTGCAGTAATTACCTAGGCCTTGAGATTCCACAGAGGTTTTCTACTGTGCCAAGTTCTCCTATTTCGCTGGTGTAATTGAAAGTGGAATTTATCCCTAAATATTAGCATTCCCAGAGTGGCAGCCACTATATTTCCTAAACATGCTGTCATTAATGAGAGACAGAAAATGCCCTTGGAAACCACCTTAGCTTGGGCTGATCCTGAAGGTGTTTCTCAGGAACAGAAATCCAAAGGGATCATGATTCTTCTGCTTGTTCTACTGTTTCTGACTGCTTCTGTGGCTCTTATTTTTCTTCCAGGGGATCAAGTTCTGCCTTGAAGAGTGGAAAGAGAAGTGATCCATGTTCCTGCCCTGATTCCTTGGACACTTCTGCATGAGAAGAGCGATTTGCAGAAAACTCTGTCTCTGGGCTATGAGGTTTCCGATTTCTCCTGCCTGATCTCCGGCCATCCTACAGCTAGAATTATGCTGCCTCCAAGAGGGCTTATTCCCCTTTCATAGAAGGAGACCACAGACAAACTATAGAGATTCAAGATGGATTAGTAATATCCCATTTTTTACCCAAGCCTGGAGGCTGATGGTTTCTTTATAAAAGTTATTCCATTTCCTCTCCTCTGCTCAGATTTCCTTCTTCATCCCAATCTGCTTCTAAGGTTACCTCAGATCGGCCTGATTCGATTTCTTTCCCTAGATCTGAACCATAGTGAGACAAAAAAAAATGTCAATAGAAACCCGCAAATTGGTTCCTCTGCCTGACACTAACGCTGTGAGATCTTCCAGGCTGTTAGCACTGGCAGTTCACCACTTTTAGTGCTGGATATATGCGACGTCTTTGTGAAAACATTCACTTGTAATTTGTTTGGAAGGATATTGTGACATACAGCTCTTCTCCTAGTTTTACAGAGTGCTGAAGTGGAAAAATATGAAATCTATATTTAATGAATTAAAATTTCACCCAGGCTAAGCAATTGCATCTCTAATGCAGCTCGCTCTTGCCAAGTTTTACAATAAAACAGTAGCTCTCACCTGACATTTATTTCTCCAATAAAGCCATCCTAGAGATCATTATGTTTTCATGCTGAGATTCTTAGCAATCTTACGATCGACGGCAAAGCCTGGCCTTTCCAGCAGGACTGCAACGTAGAATTTATTAACGAGAGCAAGATAGGAGAAAAGAAAAAAAAAAGTTGTACGTGTATTCCTTTAAATTAAGAGGATTACTGTAATGGGACATCTGGTCCTTTAATGTGCAGATTGCAAAGTCTTTATGCTGTATCACTTTAATCCACGTAAGTAGATGCTCCCTTCCATCTTCCCTTCCTATGGCAGCTCCGTGGCTGCTTTGCTGCCCTTGCAGCATGGAACAATGAATCCAAGGACGAGATGTTGAGAAGCAATGTGATGTCGCATACACTTTGTCAGGCGCCCTCTCCAGAGCCTCTCTGGATGGGGGAGAGGAGCAAGGCAATGCTGCACAGCTCAGTCTCATGCTTTAGCATCTCCGCTTCAGGAAGACACGACGTGGCTTTAGGCAGACCCGGGATTTCATATGTGAGCAGTTAAATAACTGTGAACAACCAAAGCGGAGCAGAACCAAATCAGGCAGCGAAGGGTACATGCCTACGGGCAGCCCAGATCTGCAGCAGGAGGAAAACTGCAGAGCACAGCAAAAGAAACGGGCTTCTAATGAAGGCTGACTACATTTATACCGGTTTTGGATAGGTGATAACAGTGATTGCTGTTGTAATCCTGGGTAATTCCTCAGGGTAATTATCAATCTCGGCAAAATTTATTGTGCACGTGTTAGCTGGAGATTTGTGAAGTGTGGATAGCTGTTTGCCTCTGCACCAGGATAACACACCACTTATTTTTCATTTTATTAATTCTTTATTTCAAGCAGTGGATTATTTCCTTTTCTAGTTTTAAAGGGGACTCTTCAGAACAGATGATACTGCACCGATAGCTGGTATCTCTGTTTGTTTGAGAAAGATGTTTTGCAGCTTTTTCACAAAAACAAAATCATATTTATAATATCTTTTAATATATTTAAATGCTTTCTGTTGAACATGCGTTTCCTGTTTAAGAGCAGCATGTTTTTCATTAAACAGATGAAAAGCGTTTAGTGATAATGATTTCATTAAACAAATGATAGTGAGCACTGCATTTTCTACAGGATTAATACTTTTGATGCACAAGAATTATCACAAAATAGCACTAGACTCAAACACTTTGCAGGATATTGTCCCCACACCATAACATTTCTTTTGTCAATTCAGATTAATGTAGAAAAGCAGGGTGCAAATCTTAAGTCTTATTCTTTGCTGTCAGTCCACAGTGCACGAGCTGCCTTCAATGCAAGGAGCATCCTCTTCCTCCTTCTCAGTGACACACACTTCTCTGGATCCCAGAAATCCAGACCATGTTCATGTCTCCCAACTTTGCTTCAATGGCAAATTCCAAAAGGCATTTCATACCAGTAACTAAAATACTGGGAATGTTAAGTCTGAGAGAACATATAACCTTTCTCAGGGATCCACACCGCCCGAGGACAGAGCTGCTCATTACCAGCTCCTCTTAGCGGAGCCTCTGCCCCTCTTACAGATGTCACATTGATTCTTCATTTTTCTGCCTTACTAGTATTTTGGCACAGTGTCTAACACTGTAGGTAAATCAGATAGATCTGAATTTATTGTGTTTCCTTTGTGCAGGTGATCAGTTATGCTGTCTTGGGGAGATACCTGGTTATTCCGGTGTTGTCAACCCTTGGTTCACTATTTTGCATTTTCTCACATTCTCCATTTACCTCATGTCACTAAGCCTTTTTTCTTCCATTTTTTTTTCTTTTTTAATTTTCCTAACATGGAAACCAGAGCATTGGAGCATAATTTATTCTGCCAATTTCATTTTCTCTCAGTTCAAAACAAATTATTTTCTGGATATATTGATACACTCCTTTGCTTGCTGTTCTGTGCATCTCCATGCCATCCAGAGACCAGGAATGGTGACAGTCCCTGACTTTCTGCCTAACTTTCAACTTTGGCTTCCACCTCAGAGATGGAGTTTGCCATTTCCATAACCTCGCACTATCTAAACTTTCAAATTTTCATAATCTTCCCTACTATGCTAAGTGTCCTCTTTCCTCTCAAAAAAGTCTTTCTAGATGGGAACAACGAGCTCTGATAAAGCTGATATCCAGCCCTCACCACACACTCTGTGAGAGAGCTCTTTTTTATTATTATTATTTATGGCAATCTCTGTAGCTATGGAGAAACATTGCGCTGTTTTCCTTTCTGTAAACAGGCCGTTCTTTGTGCCCAGCCAAAGTAATCACAGGCTGCATTTGGACTCTGAAAGCACAGAGGACTTCCCGGGCTTAGATGAAAGTCGTTAGCTGAGGTTTATGTAATTCGTGTTTGAATTCATTATACATGCACGGATACATGAATCTTTCAAGAACTGTTCTAACTATGTATTTTGGCGCCTAAGGAATACCATTCTGCAGAGATAAAAGCCTAAATCCAGCAGACCCCTATATCAGAAATCCTTATCTAATTTTCAACATTTATAGAAGTATAATTACCTTCCTCCTCTCACTCCCCACTGCTCGAAAAAGGAGTTGTATAAACTTACTTCAGTTGCAGAGGATGTAGAAAACACTTGAGATCCAGTTAACCCTGACTTGTAATTCCATTTCCTGCATTGGGTTGTAGCTGGGTTCTCACTGGTAGTTGCATCTACATTTTCAGGGACCTTCATCCAGCCTATTTGACTTCATGTTTTATTTTTGAATATCTACCTTGAGAAACGAAGAATCTGACTTCAATGGAACATGTTCCTGTTACTGGAAGGTCAAAAAGAAGGAGCCAGTGGACATCAGGCCACTAATGCATGCCCAGAGTGGGATACTTTGGTGTAAACATGCAGAAAATGACACTCGTAACAGACGAGAGGTATTGAGCCACTGTCTAGAGCATGACAGTTTACCACATTTTCAAAGAACAGATAAATGAAGGAAAGATACGAGAATGATTACTCAGAAGGAGCCTGAATCAATTCATCTACTAGAACTGGAAACATTTGCTCTTGCAAATAATCTTTAATCAGGTAGTCACAATGTTAAAGTCAATGGCCTCTTCTGTGAATTAGGACTACTCAGCAGGTTAAGCATTTGTTGAATTGATTTCTAAGTCTTAAAATGATCGGAGAAAACACACTTTAAAAAATAAATTCTTGTTGCTGTACCTCACAATTTACTACAGAATGAAATTTTAGTGCTAGTTGTCATTTATGAAAAAAAATTAAAAAGAGAAAGAGAGGGAAGGATGAGCAGGACCCAGATGGCATTGTGCTTTATACATAATTGCAAAATACTTATGTTGCAGGCAATTTTCATTATGTACTAATCAAACGTGTGTAATCCTGTCACTGCACTGTCAGTGTGATTATCACATCTGCTTAACAAAAAGTTGAATAACAATCATAAAGTAAAACAGACAAATTAATAGTTGTCTCAACAGAGCTGACAATGTGAAAAGAGGTCCTACAGCAGACAGAGTTCTCAGCATACGAGAAGTCAGGATAGATGGTAACATCAGTGTCAAACACTTTGGAAAAAAGCAAGTGATATAACAAAAATCAGACAGGATCATAGGAGCAGTAAAGACATTGCCACATCGCTTGTGAAGATCTGAAAGTATCACTCAGAACTGATCATGTTTCCATTCCCTGCTATGCATAAAATGATATAACCACAGAACATCTTTATTATATGTGTTGGGGTTATCTAGGATTTCTGGGACATAGGGAGAAAATCAAAACATAAGAGGAACAGTAAAAGACAAGCAGTGTGTTCTCACATGATCCCAGAAAAAGACCTCACAAATTTAGCATCCTGGGCTGTGCAGGAAACAGACTCACATTTCAAACTTTGAAATAGCTGCATAAATAGGCACTGAGACTGCAAAGTGCTGCTCTGGAATTAGCAAGGTAATGGTTAAAACTGCCATATAAACCCATATGATGACCCTCAAATCATAAAGAAAAAATGGATGATTGCAGCCTGCCAAGCCTGCATGAAGACTTTGACTTGGATCTTCTTCACAGACTGTGGACTGCAGTGACTGCCAGCTGATTGCAGTGCCTGCTTGTGGCTTCACTTGCATCGTGTGATTTTGTAACAGCTGGGCAGAACTGCCTGCAGCTTCAAACTTTCAGTTTTCAACCAATTTGGTGTGAGGTGACAGCACTGGACCCCCACATGATTCTGTGATTTGGGGCTTCTTGGGAGAGCAGCCAGTGTAACAGCAGCCAATGTAAGAGTGAAGAGATCTGGTGGCCCAACACAACTACAGAAGCAAAGGAAAAGACCCTGTTCTGATTCTCCTGACCTTGCCAGTGAAGAGAACCTCCTTAAAGGCACGAGTTTTCGCTGGAACTCATAATAATCTCATCATTCCTTTGTGAACCTGTAGCTTTCAAAAGTGGTCTGCCTAAACCACGTGAGCTTGAAGTCTCATCACACTGAAATCTTGGTGGACTTAAAACCCCAGCCTCTCTTATACTTTCAGGATCAAACTTAGCCATTATATAATCCTCAAGACTTTTAAATTCTGCCTGTTGACATTCACATGCTGCTCAGGTCTGTAGCTCTAGAGGAAGCCCTGAATAGGGGTTTGAGAGGCTTTTTCTTCTGAGCAGAGGTGAGATCTTACAGAAGAAACACCTGGAGTCCAGCTAGCATCAGCTTTATACTGTGGTCATAGCACTGATTTATGATGATGGAGGAGTGGATTCAGTCTTTTATTCTACAGAGACTTTTTAGCCCATACTCCTAAGTGTATAACCACCAGGCTACAGGATACTTTAGGGCTAATTTCTTGTCTTTTGAGTCCAAGCCATTCTACATTTTTAGGCAAGAGTAATTTTGTATTGCAGTTGGAGACCTCATTTTTGGCATTTATATTTGGGGTTTCTCATTTTATGGACCATGAAAGTTTCATTGGTTTTGGAAATAGAGAGAGAATAGGAAAATATTTGAATATTACCCGGACAATTCCAATAACTTCATGTTGAGAATTTCCAATAAGCATCTGTGATGATTGTTTATTGATCTTTACATAGACTTTACTGTAGACAATGGCTTATTGTTCAGATCTCTTTAAAATACAGAGTAATAACAAGAAGAACATGAAGACCTAAGCTAAAGACAATCAGACTTCTGGTAAATTTCATATAACAACTATCCCATATCTCTCCAAGATAATCTCAGATCTGAGTATTGTCAATGCTTGAACTTGTTTAAATCTGGATATAGAAGGAAAGTTTGGCAGTATGCAGAGGTATAGAAAAATCTCAATCCAAGAACCTGAGAAAAATCTACAGACTATGAATTCTAGATAAGGAAGTTATAAATAAAGTCACAAAGGAATACCATGGAAACAAAGAAAGAAAAGACATCAAACTATTCATTATAAAGGACAAATCATATGCATCTTTATTGCAAGTTTTATCATCTCTCTTTCTGCTATCTCCTACACAACATACCATGCAATTTGGGTTAAAACACTTTAGAACTGCTATTTTTCCTCCGATATAAAAGCCATTGTCTTTCAGGGGAATTTCACTGAGCAAATGAATTCTGTGTGTAAGCAAAATTAAAAGTATTGCTTTTAAAACAGGGTCTTTGATATATAAACAAATAAACAACATGAAATACATATCCAGACATAAAATGAACACTTGAAGCTAGGAAGCATATTGGCAAAGCAGAAGAAAATCTGCAGAGTTCAGTAGCATTAGAGAAATAGGAGAAATGACACAAATTACTAGCACTTTCCTCTAAACTTATTTCTTCTACTTTTTGACTTGTCTCTGGACTCACAGTCATGTGCTAATGCTTATGTATCAGGCACCCCCAATTTATTGTGTTTTGCTCAGAGCTACCGGCCGCCTTAGAAGACTTTGTACTCTCTTGCTCTTTTAAAGATGAATACTGTTGGAGTCTTCTTCCACTTTATATTTCTGCTTTAAGCGGTTCCTAAAAGTGATCCATCCACATCAAGTGCAAGTGATCCTCCACATTTTGGGCAGAGAGGAACCTCATGAGGTTCAACAAGAAGTGCAGGGTCCTGCACCTGGGGAGGAATAACCCCAGGCACCAGTACAGATTAGGGGCTGACCTGCTGGAAAGCAGCTCTGCAGAGAGGGATTTGGGAGTCCTGGTTGACAACAGGTTAACCATGAGGCAGCCAAGTGTCCTCATGACCAAGAAGGCCGATGGGATTCTGCCTGCATCAGGAGGATGTTGCCAGCAGGTCGAGGGAGGGGAGCCTGCCCTTCTACTCAGCCCTGGTGAGGCCGCACCTGGGGTACTGGGTGCAGTTCTGGGCTCCCCAGGACAAGAGGGACATGTTGCGGTGAGCAAAGTGAAGCTTAAGGCAGGTCAGGATTACCAGACTAAAACTCCATGTGAGTTATATCTAGCTCCGTTTATTTAGCCTGAATAACATGCTTATATACACAAGCAGAAGCAAGGTCTTTAGCCACACATACGCATACACTATGATTGGTTACATGCTACTGTCCACGCGTCTTCTACTGCACTTGGTTGGTTGTGGATAACGGGCACGCATTCACAGCATTGGTCTGTGCACAGTCCTTCTTTCTCACTGACAAGCTTAATTACAGCTCTGTCTCACCCAACTTTCTCATACTCGCAGTTCAGTGACTTTCCAGGATCACATTCCTTCAGATCAGGGAGTATCCACTATCAGCTCTTTGTAGTCGCTTCCCATGGGAAAGCCTCGGTCCCTTAGATATATTCCCTACAAGGGTCCAGTGTAGAGCCACAAAGATGATTAAGGGACTGGAGCATCCATCTTGTAAGGAAAGACTGAGTTAGCTGGGCCTGAGGAAGAGAAGCCTGAGAAGGAATCTGATCAATACCTATAAATACCTGAGGGGAGATGTAAAGAGGATGGGGTCAAACTCTTCTCCATGGTAGCCAATGACAGGAAAAGGAGTAATGAGTATAAATTAAAACACAGCAAGAACTTCTTTCCTGTGAGGGTGACAGAGCCCTGAACAGGCTGCCCAGAGAGGCTGTGGAGTCTCCTTCTCTGGAGATCTTCAAACTCGCCTGGATACCACCCTGTGCCACGTGCTCTAGGTGTCCTTGCTTGGGCAGGGCGGTTGGACTAGATGATCTCTAGAGTACCTTCCCATCCTCAACCCATCTGTGCTTCTGTGATTTTGTGATCACATTCCTAGTCCTATTCAGTCTGCAATGTCACATTGCTACATATGATCCATACATATGGTTCCAGATAAAGTGCCCTAGGATATCTTGTCTTATCTCTAGATTAAATCCCATGAGGATATAGTTCTCACAAGGGTTCTGTAACATATATGTTACCTGTTGCTGTATAAGTTACTTGTTGTAGATAGATGTAGATGTAGGATGTACATCTCAAGAAGTGCAATCGATATCTATTTTTAGGTGGAACCTCTTCCACCTAATCTGAAGTGATGCAGGGATCTAAATTTAAGCTTGTTGCTTCAGTGGAGATCCTTGTGGTAGCCAATAACATTTAGGCCTGATTCACCAAACCAAATGTCAAGCCAGCTTTAGAATGAACCATGACTTAAACATTGTTGACTAGAACTGGAGCGCAGTGTAACTTGTTCAGATGGAGATGAGAAAATGGTTTTGAGATATTTGGTGATTTTTTATTTTAGGATATTTGTACAAAATATCTACTTGATAAAATATTCTCAGCACAGATCCTGTGATAGGACTTTACAGGGTTCGATTTCAGATGATATATTCAGTTGTGTAATGCATAGCTAACCTATTAAGGGCACGTCTGATACAGCTATTAAGTTCAGGCCCGATCTTAAGAGAATGGTATTCCCTATCATAATCCTAAATGTTGGAAAACATGGCTTACAGGTCACCAATCTACGCCTGTCTTTACTCTCTGATCTGGATGAATGTGAGGGAGGATTAAGATGTTCGATCCACTGACATATAGCTTCCCTACAAAAATATTCTTTAAACCTACTGTTAACAGGATGCAGGAAAATTGACACAGAAAACCTACTGCACTAATTTTACATGCTCCGAGTATTATCTTTTCTGGGTAGAAGAGGGGTGTACTGATTGACAGTTTCGTATTACAGTTAAGAAACAATTTTTCCTTTTGTTTCACCCCTTGCTTTCGGATCCCCCTCTCCTGACAGAGATGGAGCACGGGAGCATGGGAGAAGGATGGGAGGAGGAATAAATGGATTTTCCATGTTAATGACTGGTTGTGCCACTGCTGGAAACAGAGTTTTGGTTTCTATAACCACGACACCTTGTCTGGAGTTGACAATTGATGGGGAAAGAAGGGATCCACCTCACTAAGAGGGGTACGCGTGTCTATACAAACAGATTGGCCAGCCTGGTAAGAAGAGCTTTAAACTAGGAAAGATGGGGAGAGGAAGAGTTATAGAGATAGTGACCTTGCTTGAGCAGGGGGAGTTGGACTAGAGGATCCCTAGAAATCCCTCCCAATCTCAACCACTTTGTGACTGTTGCTCTGTGACTGTGGACCATTTTTTCATTTTTAAAGAATTATTTTGATTAAATTGACCCCTATGATATGATTTTTTTTCTTAGAGAACTAATTTCGCATTTAAAAAATTACAGTTGTTGATCGGGCAATGAATGTGTCTTTTTATTAGTGTTTTTTTCTTTAGAAACTATAACTCTAGAACTTTAAACACTACATAAAACTCCAAAATTACTCTGAAATGGTGTAATAATACCACATAAAACAAAATGCCACTCTAAATTAAAATCTACATCTATTCCTGGCTCTACATGCTAGTCCATTTTTAAACCACTTGCAATGTTTGTTTTTCTGAGGCTAGAAAATAGACTTCAGGACACTTGTGGAAGGGCACTTTATATTCCTACAGGCTGATAAATAGGTAGTATTTAATGAGAGAAAAGGAATTCAGATCTTGTCATATAAATAAATAATAAAAATAATCTCTTCAGAGGGAAACCACAAGGTCAGTTTATTTCCTTACATTGGTCAAAGTGGTCATATCCTTCATCTTTTTTCACTACAGAAAGATTTTTTTTGCCTAATCCTGTCATATTGTGAGATTTTCTATAAGATCATAAGTTTTCTATGTATTATATGAAAATCAGCCCTTAGGATTCATGCCTACGTGCGTGCATCAAAAAGCTGCCTATTTTTTAAAAAAAGAAACTTAATTCATAGTCTGCTCATGATGTTATTTTCTATTGTTTAGATTACAAGAGTATTGGGACCTTCCAATCAGGATCATTCCTTTGCTGAAAGTGCTATTCTAAGTTGCATTCACCATATTAACAGTCTTATTTCTGGAAAACAGAACAGCTAGGTGTCAGAGTCAATAGAAAAGCACAGGAAAGGCAGAACAGCAGATCAGGAAAAAAAGTGTATGTTCAGAAATATCAATTTTACATGCAGTTATATGGAATTTAGTAAGCTAAGGTTGGCAATAAGTAAAGAGAGACACAAATATTAAAAGATTCTTATTAGTAAATATCAACTGATAACTATGAACTTTGTTACATGAAGCACAGAAGGAGGAAGTTCTTGAAGAGGCTTTGAAGAGGGGTTTGAAAGAGGATTGGGCTTTACAGACTGTTTATGAGTTGTGGATCTTATCAAAGATCATACAAGGGATGATCTTTGCAGGATGCAGGAGATGGGATGAACAGACACCGAAGCAGGAGGGCATGAGAAAGTAGATGGGCAAATAGGGCTATTTGCATGTAAATAACAATGCACAGGTGTCCTGCATTTGAATCTTGTGACTCGTGGAGGGTTTATGAAGGGGCTCAGGAAAATGGGTGTAGTGCTAATGTGCAGTCTAATGTAAAAGGTAATAGCGTGTCACAGATCTGACTCAAGAGTCAGGAGCAGTCAGAAAATTGGAGACATCTAGTCTGATATTTCTTCTGCAGTGAGCACAGAAAGGATGGCTTGGTTAGGGGCCAAATAATCCCATTTCGTCTCAGCAATGTTTAGTTGCTAGCAAGAAAACAAGTACCACAGATGAAAGTTTGGCTGGAGAGACACACTGAGGATGGAAACACATGTCTGTGGGCACTAATCCAAATCAGATGAGTGGAATCAGGAGATCAGTGGAGAGGCTCAGCTTCTGAGGTCTATGTAGAGGACAGAAGGTGGAAAACAAAAACCTTACAAAATGGAATGATTCAAAGCATGAGCAGAAAAGAGGAAGGAGGAACTTAAAGCTACAGGTATCCACTTACAGGGAACTGGAAGAAGTATGTTTTTAGGGAAGTATGTGGCTAACTGCCTGATGTATCTGAGAGGTCAAGACAGATGAGAAGAAATTAAAGAAATTAGACACTTGAATTTCATTATGGTCAAGGGCTCTCTGGGGACCTTGAAAAGCAGACCATAAAGAAAGAATCACAGACAATCAAAAATAGTCCAGAATGGAGAAGCAGCACCTCTTATAAATATAAATAGATCTGCCTATCTCTAATTTCATTTATCCCATGGAGTCTTATAGCATAAGAATGATATTTCAAAAGTAGTTGTTCCATGACTGAGGGCTTTAGTCAGAGAATTCAGCCAGCCTCCCTGACATTTATAGGAGCTGTTTCAAGGTCATTTATAGCACTCGGAAACTGGGCAATTTAAGTCTCTGTCTTTTGACTTCAACTCTTGCTTCATTGACATCCCCTGTTGGTTTGGGTAATGGTAAGTGGCAGACTGGCCAGGAGCTCCTTCCTCGCTCCACGCAGGGAATCCGGGATGCTTTGTCTAATTACACGTTGGGGACCGTTACGTTGTCCCTTGAAGTGAGTGTAAATCAGAAGTCAGTTGTCCATTTTAATCAGATTTAGGCAGAATATATCCTACATGAAGTTTCAAGTGCCTAGAATTAGCTTGCACACAGTAAACATTTCAGGTCTAATCTGATCATTTTAAGTGAAAACTAGTGAGCATTAACCACGGGAAAGGGAAAGTCACATAATAATCAATAAAAAAGGAATGATCTGAGAAAGGGGACCAGCATGTCTGATTAATCATCCTACCAGCTGATCAGATTTACAATATGAAGCGAATTAATCATTTGCTTTAAAAAAAAAATGGGGTTATAATATACAAACTTTAACCACGGATTGTACTGTGGTAATATCATTTGTGATGATTTCCTCTGAGACTGCACTGGGATTCATTTACAGCTGAAACATATACAAGTATTCATCATTCTTTTATAACAGCTATAGTATTAATTTCTTCCTGAGCATTTTTGCTCCAAGGTTACTCTCTCCTGACTCAGAAATACATCCTCTTTCTCAGTGTTCACACATGAGTGAGAAGACTCTTCGCTGGAATTTAATTTCTCTACATAAAATGTGTTCTTATCACAATAATAAAATCGAGTTTTGCTTCCAGGTTAATTTCATTTTTTTTTTCTGCTTTTATACCAAATCTTCCTGTATGCAGTTTTTAGAAATACTTTTGCAGAGGTATTGATTTGTTTATTATATACAGTGTCAATTTTCATAGTATAACCCTGTCCTCTTTTCCCTTGTTGTAATGGCATTTTCAGGGAAGGAAGAAAGAGGAAATGCCCTTTCCTAATATATTCTGGGCTTTTGGGTTTGTTTGTTTCTTGATTTTTTAAAGTCTGATGTGTGGAGACCCTATTAAAGATCTTCTAGTGTTTGTTGCAGTTTTTTTTTAATGCATTTAGCTCAGTATTTGACTTCATAAAGCAGGGACAAAGCTTTATTCTGCTTGAGGGTACAAGCTGGCAATCCAAGTCCAGTTTACCTAGATGCTATGCATTTCGCAAAGAGAATGTCTTACTCTAACTTTTCAATAAACCCATAAGCAATCCATGATGGGAAGCAAGTGGCAAAAACTCTGTGATGTGCTGGCGACAGAGTGGCTCTTGTTAATGTTTGGATAAGAAGAAACATTTTTTTCTTAACTAAACAATGCAAGTTAATAAGGCAGGGAGGAAGAAAGAGGTCAATGAACTGAGCATTTTGTTCTTTATATATAAACACGTCCAATTTTCTGCATTTTCCCACACAGGCGCTTCTAGTTTGAACCAAGTATCAACATTTTGCTACGTTATTCAGGGAGAGTGAAAGTCACTGAACTCTCTCCCCCTAGATGTCCTATAACAAACTAAAAAACAAACCAATAAAGAGATAAAGCAGTTTGGATGCCTTTAAGAGACTTCCAAAGTTCATGGCAGAGACAAGATGCTTGAGCTTCTGTTCTTCACCGCTGGGACGATCGCTTGAGACAGGGGTGTACTAGCCTGGTACTGGCTTAGTGGTCCTGGTACTGCCCTCCTGAAAGCCCCTTCCTTACAGACATGATGCAAACCTGGTGATAAAGGTTGGTTCTCAAAGTGGCTCTTTCCTGTTTGTTTTCTCTGGTTAGCAAGTCTTTTTTAATTTTTTTTTCTCATCTATAAACTCCTTTAGATTTGTTAATCTCTCTTTAAAGATACTAATATTTAGCCGTGTGGTTAAAGTCCCAATTTGATATAAGGTCAGTACTAAGTGATGCATAAACCATGAGCAAAACACTCTCTGCAATAAAGAAATATCTCCTCACAACAAGAGCAGCAGCAGCAACAGTAACAACAACAACAACATCAACACACCAAAATGTTATTATCCTTCTATTCCAGGGAAGGAGTTGAGGCCCTTGCAGAGGCAGATTAAGGGGTCTGTGCAAAATCTCACCCGCTGCTGTGTGACAGCCATGGAGTGAACTAAAGATGTTGTGTACCATGGCCCAGGACTGAAACCATTTTTCCTTTCTTCACTGGTGATCAAGCCCAACCATGCTTTAGTACCCTGACACTGAATTCCCTTATTCACTTTACTTATGTGTGTTTTCTTATCTATTCATATTCGCCTATATCCATTCAAAAATTGTTGAAAAATTACTTTCCAGATGTCGCTATTTTTGTCCATGTCATTTTTCTTCCTTTTCTCTTCTTGAACTTCTCCATCACATCAAACATATCTTCTTTCTTGAATCTCTTAGACATTTCAGCATCCAGATTTTTCCATGCACTATCAAGCTAACCTCTCCCCCCACCATGAGGAGGCTGCCTAGACCTCCTCATATGCCTGGGAATGCCTCTCTCCCAGTAGTCCTCAGAACTTCTCATTTTCCTCCTTCAAATCTCTCCTCAAAATCTCTTTGCCCTCTGGTGCTTATGACAAACCTGGCACTGCTGGACCTCTGCCATGTCGTGACATGTCTGACGATGCAGACTAGTACCAGTGCGCTGGTTCCTCCTGCTCTCCCATCTGTCTACACCTAAGCTCTCTGAGCACAGACCCTACTTCTGATAAATCACCTTGACCAAGACAGACACTATTTCTGAAGCAAAATAATGACAATAATAGTAATAATAATAACAGTAATAATAATAATAATAATAATAAATTAATGTTGAGACTAGGGATGAATTTGATCGGTAGCCCCAGAAGCAAATACAATAAGTTCCTGCCACTGAGATCTAACCAAAACAAGCGATAGGGAAGTACTTAACGAACATTTTTAGTAGATTGCACCTCTATGATTTCAACCCAGTGCAGGTTTTGCCTTTTTGTGACAGCCTTGTAGTATTGGCCTCTATTCAATATCACATCCCTTCTAACCTCCCAGTTTCTCTGTGTGATTCTGCTGTTGCAGTCACTCATTTGAGGGATGAACTCTTGGGCTGCTGAATATTCTGACAATAAGATCGCTTGCGGAAATAGGAGCCTGGCCAAAGGTTTTCCCTTCTGGAGGCATCTGCTGCCAATACCCATCAGCAGAAGTTGTCCTGACAGGGCAGATGCATGCGTGTTGCTATCTGACTCCAGTACAGCAGGAGCCGTGTTGCCCATTTCACTGCTAGCACTGAAGCTGTGCACGGGGTTCAGAAAAATGTCAGGGATATCACAACACTGTAGCTCATAGGATCTGCCAGTACTCTCTGAGAGCTCCCCAAGTCAGGAAGATGACATCTCAAAGGTTAATATAATGAATGTTTTTTCCATAGAATTAGTCACCAAGGGTTGGATTATTTCTGCATGTATAGAGACCCACTCTGGATGTGAAAAGTATGTAGTAGGATAGAAGAGGTTTGAGTGTGCAGACATTTTATGCTAAGCAAATCTTTTGTTAATTGCTTTAACTTCCCCACAAAATGGTGATAGCTAATCTTTTACCCGATAACCTAATGGTTAGAATATATAACAATCTTGGGAGATTTAGTTTTGGATCTATGCTTATCTGTCTATAAGTTTTCTTAGGAAGGGACCTGAACCACAACCAGGAGAAATAGTACTTGTGGGTAAGCTTTTACAATCTCCATTTCTCTTGGAGATTCAGGGTTAAGGATTTAGGAAAACATGAGCTCTCTGCCTTGCATGGTAAAGGGAATATCACCACTAGTGGTTGTGTTGAAGCTATCTGGCTTTGGACATATTTCCTCATTGTACGAGGTTTTGATTGATTCTATCTGTAGTGCAGTGGTGAAACGCTCACTGAAGTCATGCTGATAATGTCTCCTCTAATGGCAGTGCTCATAAAACATTACGTTCTTCCCTCTTGCAAATGGGTACAATTCCGTGTACTTCAAAGAGCCATGCTTATTTTTCTGACAATGAATTTGTCCCTTCCGTGCTAAAAAGCACTCAGATATCATGTAGACATGATGCAAGACATGCAGCCTTGCCTGACACCACTGATTTTCCTCTTTCAGGTTTCCTCAATGTCCTTAAAATAAAGCATAAATTATTTCTTAAATAATATGCTTTCAGTTGGCAGAAAGCTTGAGGACTCATGCATTTGGTGGGACAGTCAGAGGCTTCCTCTGACTTCTTATTCTCTGGATCTGTGGAAAATTGAAATAAGTTGAAATAAGCTAAAGTCTCCCCCAAAGAATGAAAAATCAGAAGGGCCATGGAATATTTTTATTAAGCATAAGTAAGTAGAAACATTTCAGAAGAGGGGAGAAGTCTTCTGTGAACTCACCGCAGGATGCCATTACAATGCGGTTAACCGTTATTTTTTTTTAATAGATGGTAATCAGTCAAAGCTATTGTTCAGGTGTGCTGAAACCTGGCCATGTTCAGTGGTGCAGCAAAACGTGGGAAAGGTTACGCCAACGAAAGTACCTGTCACCACAGCGAGGAGGCTGTTAGACCGCTCTTTGTTGCCTGTCAGGATACTTCAATTGATGCTCTACCTAGAACCCTCCAGGACCACAGCTGCTGCGGTGCATAGACCTTTGTTAAGCCTTAGGTTACTGATTTAACAAGCTGTGCTTATGAAATGAGGCTTTAATGAGGTGTTTTAAGCTAGGCTCAACATATTCTTTTTTCTTTATCTCTGTACTACATTTCCTGCGCTTCTGTCACAATGCATCCTATCAAATCCCTTCATTTTTCAAATTAGAATGACTCTCAGTATTGCATTCAAGAGATGAACATGTAATATTCAGCTGTCCTAATTAACTTCAGCAGTGGCCATTACCTTTCTCTAAGCAGCAGCTACTTACCAGGCTAAGAGACATGACTCTGGGCTGGAGGGTCTTTAGTCGGGCTCACTGGGGTAACTAACTAACTAACAATTGTCTTGTGCTCACAAATCCAGTGTAAAATGGTACCTTTGATAAGTGCCATGTCTCGCCTTCCACAGTTCCAAGTTGCTTCAAGCTTGTAATATTTAGGATGCTGTGTCACTTTTTTAATGACAAATATTAGAATCATGTTCTTTGTCAGTAGCTTGCCAGAGATCAACATGTTTATTTATCAGCTACTCAGTTTGATCCAGATTCACATAGTCATTAGCAGAGATAATGACAAATTGCCCCATGTGACTGGGATGTGAGCTGAAACCTCAAATAATAGCAGAGCGGTACACAGATCACCCAGCATAACTATCTCACTTGAAAACCACTCTAATTTTGTAAAGCAGGTTGCCAAATAGATGTCTCTGCTGTCAAACAAAAACGTATTTTTAAAGGGATATCTCAAAAATACAGAGCAGAAATCCAAGTGCAGCATGACATTTGTTTGATTTCATTCCTCAGGCGATGCTGTAAAAATTGATCAGGCCACATTTAATGGAGAAATCATTAGAAGTCTAATTCAACCAACTCTAGAAATATTTATGAAATATTTATGGTTAAAAGCCACTGATGCGATACAGGAGGATACTTGTTGAAGTATTATTAATAGCTAGGAAGACAGTGCTTCAATGTATGATTTCTACAGCAGCTCTGTGATGTGTTTGTAGCAGCCCTTACACAGTGGGTTGTTATAAAAACAGCGCAATCTTCCAAATTGCCTTTAGCTAAAGATGGGCTTTGTATAGCTTGATATTTATCTATTTTGACCTTTAATGCCTTTTACAGTAATTGTTGATCCAGTAAAAATGTACTTTATCTGTCTTGCCCTGATAGAAATATGAAGGCAAGCTCTCACTAGTCAGCCCTATAAGCAATCTGCTCCTTAGTTTCATGTTTTTATTTAACTCTTTCCCCCCCCGCCATATACTGCCCCCCTTCCTGATCCACAATAAAATATGATTTTCGTGTAAACTTGCACATAAATTCACATTTTAATTTCTGGTCATTAGGTTTGCTGATAAGTCTGTGTGAAATCGCCTAGGTAGAAGTAAGCACTTTATAGCAATCCTGGGGTTTCTGATAAAATCAGTAGGATTTTTGGCTCTTTGAATGGCTTTCCTAGTGCTCTTTATGTATATTTCAATTATATTTTCTATTTTCTTTCTTTTTTTCTCTCTCCTCCCCTTTCCTTTCCTCTCTTCTGAGAGAAGTTTACCAGGAACCTTTAGATATCTCAGTGTTACCTTTTCTACCACCAAGAAATCTGAATATGAAATTATAGTTACAAAACATATTGATTTAATTGGTTTAATTTGAAGGGAATCACTGGTCTACAGAGGAAGTTCATGCAGGAATTACACGCTTTATGGTGACTTCGTTCAGTGTAAACAGACAGTTTTTACTCTGAGACTTTGTCAAGAGTTTCTGAGCTTTTTTTATTTTTTTACCTCTGAAAATCTTGTTAATGTGTGAAGGACTAAGTAGACAGATGCAGTTGATGCTTGTAATAACAGACAAGAACAAAAGCCTTTCCTCACACTCCTAGTATGAAGGATTTCTAGAAAGAGCTTCTCCTGGGAGTCTGATGCAGGCACCGTCTAACGGATGGTGTGTAAATATTAGAGACATATGAAAGGTTTCTTCTTTTTTTTTTTGTAGAACTGAAAAATAGTTAGGCATGGATTAATGGACTGAATTAAACGTTGTTATCACTTGTAAAGTCAATTTACTCAGAACGTAATTATAATCTGCCCCAAATGATAAGAACTGCAGTGTGGATTCACACAGCCTATCTGCCAAAGCAGCCAGCACAGGAGAGTGGGAGGGGAGCTCAGATCCTGCTAATGCCCATTGCTGCGCTGTGCTGTGGCACAAGAGGGAAATTCTCCTTGAGCAAAGCTGGAAGGGTTTCTCCCTTAAGCCTGAAGATTTGCAGCTATTCAGATTTTAATGCTGATGTGCTCTTAGAATAGAACCAGCAATTTGTTGGCAAATTCCAAAACACTGGGGCTTTGGTGAAAGGAGACACAAGTTAATCACAAATGCTTACTGAATTGCTTACTGAATTTCTGTACATGTTTTTTTTTTATTATTTTTTGCGGCGGGGAGGAGGCATACATTATGTATCTTACACCATTAAATGCAAAATGTTATTTTCCAGGTATGTATTTTTTTCATCAAAATGATTTATGAGGTAATCTGCAAAATTTTATAAGAAATAATCATTTTGTTATACTAACTAGTACACTTGGAAAAATATTTGGAGAACATAAGAGGTAGTATATATTTTACATGCCTTAGACTGAAAGTAAATGAATTTAGATATCATTTGCTTTTGTCATGGCCCAAGACAATCACGTTTCTTTTTCATTTTGAACTTAAATTACTTTTTCACAATTATTAAATTCAGTGTCAAAACAGAAATAAACATACTTCATCCAGCTCCATACCTACTGTTCAAGCTCCAAGTTATTAACTCATAAATCATTGATAAAAAGGATTTTAAGAAGAATACTTGTTTGTAAATTTGCAGTGCATTTTGTTAACAGTTTTATCCAAATAAAAAGGGACAGATCAGGACAAGCCAAAATATGTATTTCATCATGTAGATGTCATTAAGTAAGGTTATAAAAAATACCCTTTCTTCCACAAGTGTGAATTCTCCCCAACATTTTTTTTCCCAAACCAGTTGAATAAATAAATCCTT
This sequence comes from Crypturellus undulatus, assembly GCA_013389825.1. Taxonomy (NCBI): domain Eukaryota; kingdom Metazoa; phylum Chordata; class Aves; order Tinamiformes; family Tinamidae; genus Crypturellus; species Crypturellus undulatus. Next base: position 283,907 of record VWPW01001888.1, read on the forward strand.
TATTCACAACAGAGTTCAGTACTATTGGACACAAAGTTATTTCAGATCTACGCCGTTCATGTGGAGAATTTCATGTGCATTTTAACATTATGTTTTCAGGATGTCCTTTCAGAATTATTGGATTTTTTCTTTATTCACCAAAGTAAAATTAAAAAAAAAACTCTTCAACTACTTTTGCAAGTGAAACATAGTGACCCTGGATGAACCATTACCTTTGAAATTTTTCACTTGAGCTTTTTTATTATACTCCTCATACTTTTGAGTGAAGTCAGACAAGAAAGTACTGCTCCAGCAGCCCAAAGACACTGTTTTCTTCCATAGAGATAGCCTGAGTCATCTTCACTTTGTGAATTTGAGCAAATTCATATAATAATATACTTAATCAAATATATGCTTATTATAGCCTCTAAAATGGGTTTATTTAATTTTACAACCTTAATAATTTAGTAATTTACCAATATCACCAAAATTAAGCTTACATGTTATGACAGTTCTCTCCCACACTAACATTTTCCTCTCCTCTCCCTTCTTGCAAGTCTTTATGTTTGTCTGATACACCACGTCTTAGGTACAACCTAAAAATAAAACCGTTGGATTTGCTTGAATGAGGAAACTGAGCTGATGATTAAACTCAGGCACTGACAAATGCCAAACTTTGGGTAAAGCAAAGGAAAACAAAATGGGCAAGACTCTCATTAGTTCCTAAATCAGTACAAGTTTAGTAATGATATTGAATAATAATGCACTCTGTTTTAATTTTACCGAAATAGACACTGACTATAAACTACAGTCAAATAATTAGACACCATACATAAGGTCCAGTTTCCATTGGAGGGACAGTGATTCATTATGTGATGTTTGGTACAACTTTTCTTGTTGAAGAGCTCTTCAGTTGAAGAGCTCAGGCTCTGTTCTTGTATACTTTAGTATACAAGGATAAAGATATCCTCTAAAATAATCCTATAAAAGGATCTTATCCTATAGATCCTTATATAGCCTAGCTAAAAAGATTACCAGCCATAGACAGTTCATGGTTAACTAGGAGTAGAGAAGGGAATGACTGATATTAGTGGGAGCAATATGGTAGAGATACCAATAGACCATACAGACCCTTCTGAACGACTTGACCACAACATCCATTAGTTTTGTTGTGAGACAGCTTACAACTTACGTGAATATTGTTTCTTTGGTGTTTACTGATGATGTTTAATATGTGGCTAAATATATCCTGATAGTTCCTACAGCCCCACTCTGCATCAGGACATGGCAAGGCTTTTGAAGAGTAAGTAGGTCATCCAAAACAAAAGTTGAAAATTAAATTCAGCATCCCTAATGCGTGGTGTTTTCCAAAGCTTCTGTTGCTTTCATGACATCTCACCAGAGCTATTTATGTCTATGGGGAGTTAGGAAAATGATCACATATTGTACAGAGAGCACGGTGTTAAATTTATGCAAAGTGAAGAAATGTGTTATCTCAAAAAAATATTTATTTCACAGCTTTTCCCTCAAGGATTGTGCTTTGTTATATCTTTAAGGACAGCAATGCTATATTAACATCAGGTTTAAAATCCCTATAAATATTAAGAGCAGGTTTAATCTGTAGCATTTATATAAAGCAATACATCAAGCTTACCGTGTTGTCTAGAAAGAAAACAAACATGTTTACCAAAATACCTACTTTTCAAGCAGACTTAAAAACTAGAAATAAAAGTTAGCTAAAAGAAAAGGAAGATGTTGGAAGGAAGCAGAAAGATGCTGCAGTAGCTCCTTTAGCATTTTCTATGCTTTCAATTCTTTTCTTAATTCCTTTGTGAGTGACTTGAATAGTTACAGTGGAATTGTGGTGGTTCAGGGTGCGAAGGGAAAAATGTTTGTATCTGCAGTAACAATGGGCTGTGCCTGCTTGACGGGTGAACAGCTACCGTCTCGGTGCGGATTCCTCCACTTACAATGAAAACACTCGCTTGCAAAGAACCTTCCTCAGAAATGTTCAAGGGCATCTAACAAATAACTTCCCTGTTAAAAAAAATGCACCTTAAAAAACAAATATTATCTCCAAGGATATCTAATTTCAATGAATGTTTCATTTCTTCGGAGGAATGGTTTGATCTTAAGTATCAACTCAGTTTGCTCTTCAGGGAAGTGTTTTAAAGGGAATTCACAGCTAGGCTGACCTGAAGGAAAGTGCTCTCCCTCCATTCCCCCTGCAAGCGTATGGATGCCAATAACTTGAAATGATTACTGGGAGTGGGAGTTTTAGTAGGAGTCAGAGCAGAATGATTTTATTTTTATAGCTCATATCATCTGCATGTAGGCATAAGTTAAGAAGGAGCAGCCAAAACAATTTCAAAAATATTCGTTGTTTGAAACTTTTATTTTGAGAATTTTGAGACTTCGCTTTCCCTCGGATGCCCATTTGTACAAGTTCCATGAACACCAAGGGAATGTTTCGTGAACACTTCCAGGCAAGGACAGCAATGAAGCATCAGAAGAGAAGGAGCTTGGAAACCCTGAAATGGGTTTTCCCATCTTTCCCAGCCAAAAGACACAAAACAAAACAAAGCAAAACCAAACAAAACAAATGTTTGTACTCGGGGCAAACTAAACTGTTCAAACCAAATAAAAGGGTTTGTGTTGTTGGGTGTTTTAAAGGATAACTTTATTGATAATGAACTTAATCACATCTATTTGAAATTATTTTCTGTTTATTCTTCAAAGTGATATGCATCTTTCAAATATTTGGGGTTTCTGCGTACAAATTTAGATCTCTATTTTATATATATATATCTGTATGCGTGTGTGTGTATAAGATCCCATCTCTCAGGAGAAGAAATAATCCCTTTTAGGACTTCTTTGTTATCAGAGCTTTACAGACACAGAAATGGAGCAATGCCCTCTCTCTCTGTGTTTTACCTTGTTACCTTTCTAAATACTCAGCCTCTAAAGGGAAAGACCAACAGCACTCCTAATGAAAACACATGCACATCAATACAAGCTTTTTGCTCGCAGGGCCGACAGAGCTGAACCCTGTCACAGCGCATATGCTGCCAGCTTCAAGCTGTGTGGCTTGACATTTCTGGTCAAGAGGGGTGCCCTTGTGAGTCCTGAGAGGAGATGAAACTAAAAAGACAGAGCAGAGCGTATTGTGTCCCTGCAGCAGTGTACTGCCAGCTTGCACTGCAGAGGTACCTGGTACCAGCAAGACATTGCTTTGAGGAACTCATCACAGCATGATCTTACTAGTGCCTGCAGTAGCATGCCGTCAAAGCACAGCAAGGAAGAGAGAGATGGCAGGAGGCATCAAAGGGGAACTGCTGAGGACTGAATGGGAATAAAAAGAAAAGCTGCAGCCAGTGTAACTCCTTCCCCAAAAGGAGGGAGCAGAAGTGCAATGTAAGAAGGAGTAGTCGTGGGAGACCTCAGGGCCAATTCGTTCCTCCTGTCACCCAGTGCTTACAATAGGCTGGGAAGCAGGTGAGGAAATTGCTGTGGTGCGCGCACCAAATGCTTGTTAAACACTTCAGTGCTACATCTCAAAGCTGCTTGGGGGTTGAGACATTACAGTGCATTTCTTTTCCTACTCTAGTAGAAAAGCTGTGGAGCTTGGACCCTTTTGCACAGCAAAATCCACATATGCTTTTATATATAATACAACTGACTATTTTGTATGGAGACAAGCCTACCCGGCTGGGGACAAGGATCTGAAAGAGGCAAAGAGGCTGCTGGCTGCCATAATCCATGTGTTTATCATCACGAAGCCAGGTTACCCTCACTAACTGAAAGTAGAATATATAAAATATATATAAATGCTAGGACTATTTTTCTGGGATATAGGAATGCAATGAGTTGTTTTCCTGTGGCAGAGGCATCCTCAAGCAAGCCATTCCCAAGAGTAATTTCATTACAATTTTCAGTCCATCCCTCATGCAAATTTGACTACTTAGTTCTAACTCTTAAATAAATCATGCCACCTATATCAGCATTCAAACCATGCATCCCTCTGACAGTGACTGGACATCCCTAGGATGTTACAGAGAAATAAGACTCAAGACCAAGAGTTTGATACGACAAAACTATATATCCTAACTTTCAGGGACTTATGGGCAGTTGTGAGTCCCCGAAAGCTTTCCTCATCACCAGAGTCATGCCACAGGCGACCATTTCCTTGGACTCCTGAGCTAACGAGTAATTTGACCAAAGGAAAAATCAGATAATAGTTACCCTCCCTGGAGTTCTGATACCAGAAAGCTCAAAAAATCTCCGGGAGATAATCCCATGGGCTTGTCAGAAAAGGGAGCTAGTGGATCTAATTGCACTCAGCTAGGAAGGCTGCAGCTGCTCCACAGAGGAAGTGAGAAAAGGACCCAGAAGGACTTTTCAGTTTCACTCCTGAAACTTTAACAGATTTACAAAATAAGGCATCTGGACTTGCTGTTATAAAAACACTATTGAGATCTCATACTGAAAGCATTTGTGCATCTCCCTTGACACAGTAGTTGCGCAAGATATCACATATTTGTCTGAATGTTATGCAAAAATAAGGCGTTTGGTTAGGTGCCTGAAGTTTTAAGACTTTTCCTTGTTGTGAGATTGCAGTGACTTAAACAGGACATAGCGGGTTTGACACATCCTGTGACATGTGTACAAACACATCCATGATACATAATATTGTGCTAGGGTGGACCCCCATAGACCTGAGTCCTTGACTAGAATCTTAAGGCTTAAATTGCCTTTCTCAGATCCACTAAAAATTCAAAGTCAAGGTGTAACGCATTGACATCATGTTCAAGCACACAGAGAAACTTCTAATGAAATAAAATCTTGGAGGACTTGACTGATTTCAAAAGGACTGTGTAATCAGGATTATATCTAAGAGATGTATATTAAATTTCATCTTGCTTTCTCCTTCTCAAAAACCTGTGGATTCCATAACTACTGAGATATCAAAATTTATGTCATATAGATTTAGTATTATTTATAAGTGAGAATAAAAATGTATTCTTGACATCAGTGAACCGTCATTCAGGATGAGCTGTGTGTCTTAGCTTGGACCTTAATTCAAGGACTCATGCTTATGTGAAGGCCTGTACACATCTGCTTATACCTAGGTGTATGTTTAAACTCTATTATAATCAATGGAATTTAAGCTCGCACTTGAAATAAACACACATTTAGGCACTTGCTTGAACAGAGGCAGCTTTGGGGGTCTGTTTCATGAGGAGGGACAGCTTAGCTCAGGACAGCAGCAGCTTTTCCTTGCCACAGACACCATCTGCCTCCTTAGGGAAACTCTTCAGGTGAGGTTCATCTCTGCAGTTCATAACCTGGTGCTTTAAAGGATTTTAGTCTGTGAATTTTGAGGACCTAAGTTCCTCCATAAAGCAGTGCCCAAGAAGGGATGGATCTTGGGAACAAAGGTGGGCATGGAAGGCACTGGAGGGGCTCACTAGAGCTGCCTCAGTTTGCAATACTCCACCCCTGGGTTCTGTCTTGTATCACAACTGAGAGTTTTACACTGTTGCAACTAATAAGCCTGAATATTAAATCAAAATGCATGCTCACTTGTGAAAGAAAAGTCTGGTCCTGTTAGCTCTCATCAATCTTTTCAAACAGTCTTTCTATTGAGATCTCTTTGCTCTGATGTGCAAAAGTGAGATGTTGAAAAAAGATGGATGAAAAACTGCCTCCCAGGTGCTTTCATGGCTTTGAAATTATAGTTTATTTTTCCAACTTATTCTTCCACTTTGTGATAATCATTATCTCTTTTTCCTACTTCTTGCTAACAGATCGGCACCATTAATAGCTGAGCAAGTTTTCTGTTACCTATTATTCCTCTGCACTTTTTACTGAACAACGTTCATTTGAAAATTCAGTGGTGACTGCCACTGTGACTCTGTGGGACCCAGGGCTATAAACATAGAGATCCCACTTTGCTATTCATTTTAAAGTATGATAAAATACAACTTATTTAGGTCATTGCACACTTTTTTTTCCTTTCTTGTGAAGGATCAAGATTCAAAATTAGTAACCAATTTGCCAGTAAACCTCAGTCTTTCATGCTGCATTGCACACAAATAGCAGGCTACATATTGAGGTTTCTGTAAGGTTAGCTGTCACTCTTTCTTGGATGAAAGAATCAAAAAAATAGAACAGTTTAATCTGGATTAATACACTCACCATAAGAAAAACTGTGGTTTTATATCAGGTTAAAATTTCAGTGAAAAAAAAGAAACACGCAATATTGGGCTCGTCTAGTTTGGCAGAATACTCTGTAAAGGTTTTGCCATGAGCTGCTACCACAGTCTAAAAAGCAAAAACCCTGATCTCTAGAGGTTTTTTTGAACTGGAGTTAATCAATTGGAGTGAGAAGTCCATAATTATTTATTTTTTTATACACTATAGTAGAAACATATCCTACCTGTGCCAACTTTGTCAGCTGTGACGGCTTTGGTCATAAAGAACAACACTGAAGTTTATTGATGAGTATTTCTTTATTTTCTCAATTTCATAAGCAAGTAAAAAGCACAGGTCAACTCCTGCATTTGGGGGAGTTACCACAGGGACAAAAAAATCAAACATATCAGTTTGTGTTTTGTTTGGAGACTCAGATACTGGCCTCCTTGTAGCATCCTGCAAATCTGTGCAACTAAAAATCTGACTCCTGCTCAGAGAGTAGTTTGAAATGCCCCAAATGCACAACCAAACATTTAGATCCACAAAATAAAAGCAGGAATAGAGCTCAGAAACAGAGCTGCAGATTCAGTGGAGAACGAATCCTGGCCTATGGAGCCTCATGCTCCATGTCCATCCGTGTCCTCTCCTCATGGAAAAGACACAGGAGGAAACAATGCTCTCCAGAGCTGGGTAAAAACTGTTGTTACTAAACAAGACTCTGAATATCGTGCGGGTGTACAACGTGATATTTAAAGCTGTCATGATGTGGGTACCCTAGCTGCACTGCTGACCAGCCTTGGATTCTCCAGGTCACAGAGTTTTGTCCATGGGCATTCAAGCTAAGGCATCATAGGAAAACCTTTATTTTTCCCATGCCCCCTCACTCTCTTGTCTATATTGGGACATTATTTTTCATGTAAAATTAATGTGTATTTTTGTATTAGTATTATACTGCCAAGGATTTGTGCATTGATACATGTTGGAGCTGGTCCTTAAAGTAATAATATCAAGAGTTGGCAACGGTAAGTATTTCAAGAGCGATTGGATCTGCCTTGGCACACCTCTAGTTTAAAAGATACCTCCCTGTAATTAGTTGGAATATAAGAGCTTCCAGAAAGAAAGTTTTATGAGTTGCCTATTTCCTCTGGGAAGATATCATTCAAGCCAAATCACTGTTAACTGACATATTCAGTCCTGAATTCTTTCAACTCAGCATCCATCCAGACTGTTTTCTCTCTTCAGAGAAGTGCCTGTGGAAAGTTATGCACTTTTATCCACTTCTTTCAGATTCTTTTCATTTATTTATTTTTTTTCTGAAAAAGAAAAAAAAAAGAAGAGAAAAAAGTACATTTAATGTTGATGTCGCTGCTCTTGACACTGAAGTTTTCACTTCGCTGGCAGAACAGATGGAGAGGTACTGCACCAGCAGTGCAAACTTCCTGACTGCACTGTGCATCTTCTGTTATTAAAGTTGGTGGAAAAGCTCTCCTGGATACCACACTTAACAAAGAAGATGTTTTCACCCAACACCTTTCCCTCGGGGCCCTTTTCCCACCCCTGTCACTGCGAGCAACTGGGACTCCTCTGTTCCCTAATGTCCACTGCAGCATCAGTGACAGAGGAATCAGCAATGTGCAGGTCTGGAGTTAGCACCCAGGAGGGGTGTCCTGGCCAGTAGTCCTTCCCCTTTGGCTCTGCTGACCTGCAGGGGACTTGGAGCAGGTCCTCAAAAGGTCATGCTCAGAGTTATTAATTCACCCACTTTCCACCCCAAAAGAGAACAACTGCCGAGGGGCTCTCTTCTTCCTGGCAACAGATCTGCCAGGACCAAGTCTAAGCATGGGTGAAGAACAGCACTGCTATAGGAGAGGGTCTAGCGGAGAGCGAAAAAGATGATTAAGGGACTGGAGCATTTGTTGTGAGGAAAGACTACGCGAACTGGCCTTTTAGTCTGGAGAAAAGAAGGCTGAGAGGAGATTTGATCAACATGTTCAAGTACTTGAGGGGTGACTGTAGAGAGGACGGGGCCAGGTTCTTTTCTGTGATGGTCGGTGACAGGATGAGGGGCAAGCAGGTGTAAGTTGAAACACAGGAAGTTCCACTTCCATGTGAGGAAGAACTTCTTTCCTGTGAGGGTGACAGAGCCCTGGCACAGGCTGCCCAGAGAGGCTGTGGAGTCTCCTCTCTGGAGATTTTCAAACCCACTTGGATGCCACCCTGTGCCACGTGCTCTGAGTGTCCCTGCTGGAGCAGGGGGAGTTGGACCAGATGATCTCTAGAGGTCCTTTCCAACCTCAATCATTCTGTGATTCTGTGATAAAAGCTGCAGCCAGTTCTTCTCCCTCTTCCTTTTCCATTGCTTCTCCATGGACTTGTTGCCACCACCACAAGCCGAATCATTACGTTATTTATTGATGTCCCAGAATTTGTTCCCTGACCCAGGAAAGCAGACACTTCTGTGATTTATTTAATGTTTTGACATTTTCTTTATTCCTCAATGACTCTTCAATTTGAAGTCATATAAGTCATAGGAGCAGGGAGAATCATTGCTTAATAAATAGCCATTATGAGTAGAATGATTAATTATGGAATTGATATCACCAATGGGTGTGTTTCCATGCCATACACTGTCAACTGTGTTATGGTTTCACTTTTGGGTAGAGGATGCCTTTTTATCAAACCACTCGTTTTCCTCTAAACCTAGGGAGTATAAGCTATCTTTTCATCATGAATTTTTAAATATAGCCTGTTTGAAAGCAGACTGATTTCCTGTCTGACTTGCTCATGTATTACCTAGAGAGGATGAAAGTAAAGTTCTTGCTTCTTATGTAACCTCACCCTGATCTGATTACTATGCATGAAATCACACAGCAAGCACTTTGCTGTGAAAAAAAAAAGAAAAAAAAAGTTGTGAAACTGTTATAGTAAACAAGGAAAAATTAAACACATGGATTGGACTCTATCAGGAAATCTTAGCTTTAAAATCCTCAGCACATGGTCCTAAATGTCACACAATTATTTCTTGTTTAATTTATGCAGGAACTCATTATGGACATGAGTGGGGATGAGCAGACTGAGCAGAATTAGACAATTCCCCTGGTCATCAGCTTTATTTTGTCAACTCTGGAATTGAACCACAGCTGCAGAATTAAGTTGGGTTTTAAAAAGTTCCTGGGGCATCAGAGAAATGACATTTTTTATTTTTATTCTTTTGCCTTGGGTAACTGGAAAATTAGGAAGGGTCAGCCGGGAGAGAAAATAGTTTCAAGTTAGAAAGTAATGATTTAATATGCTAAACATCAAGAGAGATCTCATTTTTCCATGCCCTAGTCAGCATGCAGCCATTTATTTACCCCAGGGCTAACGAGTAAAAGCACTGGTAGAGCTGGGGCAGCTCCTGTTCTTTTTGTGCCATATCAGAGAGGGAGAGAAAAGAAAAAACATGCTCTATATTGTGCCAAAGCAGGTTTTTCAGCCATCTCAGTTTGGCCCTTCTTCCTCAGCATTAGTCTGTATCAAAAAACTGTCCATGAAAGGGTCTAACTCTCTTTTGTCAGGGCACTGCGTGGATGTCCATTACTTGGCAGCAGCGATATCTCAGACCTGACCTTGCTCCACAGCTATTTTTAGAGCATATAAGTGTATGTCCATGCGGACCTCGATGTGCATTACAGGCTGCCAGCACACTCAGGAGGATGCAAGGCAGAAGGGTCTTCCAGGGTATATCGATCTATAGACAAAGTAGGGGCACGATTCAGCCTCCTCTAAACTTAAGAGGAAACTTTTTACTGACAAAAATGAGAGCTGCTATAGGCATGGGGTGTCTCTCAAACCAGGTGAAAATATCTTCCAGCTGGTTTCATCCTGAAGGTATTGATTAGCTTTCCATTTTTCATGCTTGCAGCTTAGGCACCCACTGCAGATAACTGCATTTAGATGCCTCACACTTGAGCTAAGACCTGCTCGTGGGTTGATAACAGTTGCTATCCATGTCTAATGGGATCAGCTAAAGCATTTTGGCTGTAAACCAACTATCACTGATAACAGGAGCACCTGCACCTGTGAAGCAAAAGCTGCAGTGGCTGGAGCATGAAGCAATTGTCAATTTTTTTCCAGCAAGACGACTATTCCTTCATTGTTGTCCACCAATTTTTTTTTTCATTTGTTTTCTTTGCGGTCTATGATACTACCCACTGCTGCATCAGCTGATTGGTTTTAGACATGATGTTTTCATCATTCTTGAAAGAGTAGTGAAAGTATATTCCCAATTTGAAAGTTTGTCTCCTGGTAAAACATAATTAAATTGTAGACTTTTATTGTGGATTTTAGAGGGAATTACACACACACTTGCTGTTTAAACATGAGTATTCAAGAGTCTTTAAGGATATTTGCTCCACATTTAAAGATCATATTACAAGTTTTTTGCAAATATCACTCAAGCAAGTGTGCTAAGTCAAGAAAAAAATGAAATAAAAATTGAAAAGAAAACTAAGTGAGGTAAGAAAGAAGGTTAAAAAGGAGTGCATAGTTGTGATGGTAGTTTAACAGTATCTGTATCTCTAGACTGGATGAGACACCTTATTTTTCACTACTGGATAGATAGACTTAACATTGCCTGGACAATTAGTTTGTTTAGATACCATAAGTTATGTCTGTTCATGTTTACACATATTCACATATTTTAAAAGTTTGAATAAAACTTGAGTATGAATAAGAAGTTTCAGATAAGTCAACTTCCAATTTAGATGAACCTACAGTACAAGAATCATCAAAATTACAATTTTCTATTCCTCTTTCAATAGTTCTTCAGCAGGAAAATGATTTTTATGAAGAAATTAGGATTTTCCAAATCCTAGCCAGAACTGTTAGCACTACTTGCATCGGCTTTGTCAATGTGTATTCAAAAATCAGCACTTACCAAGAAAACAATATTGCTCCATCACACACTTTTTTAATGTGCCAAAATCAACAAAACAAAAATGCAGATTTAGCAGCAACACATGCAGTTCACACAAAGCGTCTATGAAAGCATCAACAGGAATCTCCAAAACCACCATCCGGGACACTGTGTAGATTGCATTGCAATTACTGATGGTGGCCTCTTAGCTACTATCTGATTTACCACTGGCATTTCAACTTCTTCTCTGCCTTTTTTGTTTTGCAGTGGATATAAGCTGAATGTAAGGACAAATTAATAGATCATTATGATAATAATTTACATTGAGAAACCAAATGTGCTTTTTAGAAGCGAGAGAAGGTAGGATAATGAGAATTACTTTTTCATCATTGGAAGGGCTGAACCCTGGATTACTTCCTGAGCAAAGTGTAGTGGCTGCAACTGCAAATTTGGATGAGATAAAAGTCAGCCAAGTGCAGAACAGATCAAAACCAGTTGATAGGGGATCTGCATGAGTCGTATGCATTTACCACTTCTTTTTTTTTAAACTGACATATCTTCACTAGCCTTTATAGCTGCCCTCTGGACTATGTCTGCCTTTTGACACTGAGCTTGTAAGTTAAGACTGAATGGTGCCTTCCAAAACAGAACCATCCTCGTTTCTATGAGCTTGCATTCAAAGAGGGATCTACCCTGAGACAGACTGTTGACTTCACAGACAGTAAAGTGAGGATGAGGGGATCATGCCATGCTTGTAACAGCCACGAAACTGACTGCCAAGGACTATGTCGAGTTTGTTGTGTGTAACAGCACAGTTGCAGCAATGCAACAAAGTCAGAGCACTGATGACTGAGGAAAGCTCCAGCATCCTGGGGCTGACTTAATTTAGGTCATATACCCATATGACCTAAAACACAGTGAAAATGTATATTAATTTCTTTTCCATGGAACTTTATGCTTTGCCTTTAACTAGAGCTGGGTGAGACCTTCTCCTGGAGCAGAAACTGGTACAATAGTGTTCCAGGCCTGAGCCCTGCTCTGGGAACAAGGCAAATGATTTGTCTGTGAGTTGAAGCTTTGAAAATCCTCCTGGACTCCGAAGAAAGAAGAAAGGGTTGGCAGGCATTAGGGATGCTGGTGAAGGAGAGGAGTGTCCTAGGGGAGAGCTCTGATTTCATCTTTTAACTTGGTACCCTCATATTTGGGGAAGACTTCAAATTTGTATTTGTTTTTTGGGCTTTTTTTTTTTTTGATGTAGGTGAATCCTTAAGGTGATACTTGAGAAAGTGAGGTCCAGTTATCAGTTTCTCATGAAATTCCTTTATTATTTGGCATTAATTATTTAACCTCTGTGTCCCAGGCCCTTGTCCATTAAACAGGAATAATAGAGGAATAAAGGAATAAAACAGGACTAATTTCTGGTTTTTCTTGTGTAATCTCATTATAAGTGTCGTAAGACCAGGACTTTGTCTTAGTAAACTTTATATAAACCCCATTGTAAAAAGAATAAAGAGCATAAACTTTTTCGCATAGTCTTGATCTTACTTGTGATGTATGTAAATAAATAATAAACATATAAAGTGAGGATGTTTGGCATCCCTTGCAACCTGAAGTTCAGGATTCACGTGTAGAATTGAGACTCTGGAACTGAATCTTTTAGAATGCTTGTGGGTCTCCTCTATACCTTTTTACCCTGTCTTTTTTAATTCAGTCTCTTTAACACAAATATTGTCTGATGCAAAGATATGTGGAATGTAAAGATATCTGCTTAACAGCTCATCAGTAGAAGAGACAAAGATAAGAGACAGAAAAAAATAATAAATGAAATACCTGGCTATATAAAACCTTAGGAAGAGGAGATAACAGACAATGGCAAAAAACAGCTCTCGGGTCACTGGTGGAGGGGACACTGAATTAGCAAATCTTGCCTTGAGGGGGTTCAGCCAAAACTTAAGAAGTGATAAGAAAGGGGAAACAGGATTCACATGTATCCATGGGAAAGAGCAGACTTATTATGAGATGTTTGAGGGAGCGTGTGGGTTTGCATAAAGCTCCTTACAGGATGCTTTGAGAGGACTATGGGAATGTGTGAAAATTTATGGTTTATGGAAGGGCTAAGCACAGGGAAAAGGACACATCAAGATGTATCAAGATGGAATAAGCATGTAAAAATGGATAGCAAGGGGGATAAAAGGGCCAGTTCCTGTAAACAAGATATGACCAGCACTTCCATTTGGCCAAGCCCCGCATCTGATCAGTACAGTCTGTCCTGTCTTCTTATTCCTATTTTCTGTGTGACCTTGTTCTCTGTTCTCATGAACCACTTGCTCGTGGACTTCAACAGCCTGTATTTTGAGGCCAGTTTTGGAGCAGACAGGAAAGTCTGTTTTGAAACCTTAAACCACCATGACTGACTAAGCAGATACAAAGCTCCATTACAGTCTGATTTGGAGTAAATATAGTTTTTAAAAACAGATGAGCTTTATAGATATTACTAAACAGATTCAACATAATATGGTAGTTTTCTATTGTAATACTCAATTACAATATTATCTGCCTAGAGAATAATGGTCTGCATGGGATTCTCATCCCAGGATTATCATTGGACGTTTGTGATTTGAGTATATCACTTCCTTTCCACAATCATCCATTTCTCCATCCATCAGAGGTCACAGTAGATGTGTAATAGTACTGTTGAAGATCTGCTACTGAAAATAGCTATAAAAAATAAGGATACTAATGATATCAGTATCTTTACAGCTCCATCTTTGGATCTACCTCAGCTCAGAAAAGTGTTGTCAGGTGAATAATTAATTGAAGAGATATTGGTTTGAACTGCCAGGTTGCTGAATACAGAATTGTGGGTTAAATCAGTGACCATTTTATCTGAACGTCCTGTGCTGTTGTCCAATAAAATGAGCTAAAGCTGACAAAACTATTTGTGCATTAGTAGTTATACATCAGTAGAGCTCAGGGTGGTAGATCCTGGCTTTTAAGGACTGTGTAGTGATGAAATGGGCAAGTGCTGGCATAGGCAGTCAAATGAGTGTCATCTTGAGGTCACCTTCTTGTTGGATTATGGTGAGCATATGATTAGTGATGATACTTGACTATATATTCTGTTTATTGCTTCATAAAGAGAAGGAATAACAATACAGAACTGAAAAGGTGGCATACTGTCAGGAAAAAGAGCCCAGGATGCCTTCTTTTAATAAAAGAGAAGCACAGCAAAAAAAAAAAAAAAAAAGGATATTTTCCTAGTGCCAGGTGTTATAGAGAGTTTGGCACTAAGTCATCTCCTTGGCACTGTTTAACATCACAGAATTTGAATTATGAGTTTGTTAATGGCCCCAAAAGTTTCATACTGATCACTTCCATGTTGTTATATTAATCAGATGAAAACATAAAAAGTAGTTTGTACTTTTTGTTTTCTTTTATCGTTGCTATTCCTCTCTTCCGTTAATTATACTGTCTTTTCTGTATGTGCATGCTTTTAGCCTCCAGCCTTTTTGCTAGTGATTCTGTTCATTAGATCAGATGTAGCACCCCTTTCTGTGCCCAGATGAGCCTTTTTCACTTGAAATGATCTTCTTTCTGCTCCTGTTAGCTTCATGTATCAAATTAGAAGACAGTATATAGAGTTAGAAGACAATATATGGAGGAGAATGAACCAATCATCAGGTCCAATTCAATAAATCTCAAAGAAATTCTTCTGGACTATATACAGTTTCATGCAGTGCCTAGGATAGTCAAAAGACTTATTTTGCTAAAAACACATTCTATCACCTTGAAGGCATTGCTGCATTTCACTCCATCTCCTTTTTTAAGGCAGTAAAATGAGGACAGCACATATAATGCCTCCTGGTAGAAAAGGCATGAACAAGTTTCTTTGAGATCTTTCAGGTACTATAGGAATATGAAGTCATTGTTGTAGAAATAGCCTGAAAACTTTCTCTGCAGACGTAGATTTACATTTACATTTAACTTTACAATTGTAAAGCTTGCAACTTGTCCTCATACAAGACTCCTGATCTGAAAGGATAAACTGTGGACAGCACACATATGACATGACATGACATGACATGACATGAATAGGGTTAGGAAATGGTTAGTCTAAACATTCTAATTTCATAGGTTTCTGAATATTTTTAACGCCTCTTCCTCTCCATCTCCTGGAATTCCTTCTTGTGATTCCTCAGCCAGTTATATGTTGTCATAGTGAGACCATGTTCCCCTCACAGTATCGATCACTTCAGAGCAGTTTTTTGCATGGTTTAAGTCTCCAACCCTATTATTTAGAGAGAAACTCCTTCCAAGTAAGAAGCGTTTCACATAAAAAAAAAAAAAGGAAAATCAAAGGTAAAAATTCTAGGTAAAAAATAATTAATGATGTTAGCTGTTTCCTAGAATAATTAATGTTAGCTGGTTTCCTATGTCTTTGTCCCTTAGATAGGTTCTCCCTATCTAATAAGCCAGAAGCCTTCCCTAAAGATTTCCCCAAAGCTCAATGAAGATCACAAAACTGGATTTTCTGAGTTTTGAGCTCTTTTTCCAACCTTTCCGCCAGGGATCCCACTATCAGTTTTCTAATTTAAATGAAAATAGCCAACAAGTTGGCTAAAATAGCCAACCAGAAGAGGTTTCTCAGGTCTGTTTTCAGTTATATGTTGAATACCATCAAGCAAGATGGGAAATGTTGAAGACATCCAACCTGCCTGAGCAATCTGATCCAGTAGTTGAACTGCAGTAGAAGATATGAATAAGTAAATAAATAAATAAAATCCTACTTTTAAATTGAATTTTTTTGCATTTTATTTCTGTTTGTGCCACTTTGTTTAAATGTTCCCTGAATAGATCCTTCTCCATTGAGAGTAAGTCTTCATTGCTCCACACTTTTTCACAGGTCTAGGGAGCTTGGGATTGCTTAAGGTTGGTCTTAACCTTAAGTAAGGTCTTTACCTTAAGTAAAGACCAAGGCCAAGAAGGTCCTGAAATATCAATGATCTCTTTTGTCGCCAGGGCTCCTGCCTCTTTCAGCAGCAGGCTCATATTTTCCTTAGTGTTTCTTTTGCTGCTGATCTACCCACAGAAGAGTTTTTCCTGCCCATCATATTCCTCTCTAGATTCAACTCCAAACAGGCTTTGAATTCCTTAGCCCTAACTAGACTAGATCTAAATCATTAATTTATAGCAGGTGCTTGGATGACCCACAGAATTCCAAAATGGTTGAGGTTGGAACAGACCCTTACAGATCATCTAGTCCAACCCCTCTGCTGCAGCGGGGACACCCAGAGCACGGGGCACAGGGTGGCATGCAGGTGGGTTTGGAAAATCTCCAGAGAAGGAGACTCCACAACCTATGGCAGTCTGTTCCAGGGCTTTGTCACCCTCACAGGAAAGAAGTTCTTCCTCACAGGCAGGTGGAACTTCCTGTGTTTCATTTTGCACCCATGACCCATCCATCTTTCAAAAGGTAGTGTGCAAAGGGTGTTTTTTCTTTACCAGACAAGATATTAAATATCCTGGCTGATACTCAGCTGGAGCTGGGAGATGCTATCTCAAAGGGGCAATGCTGATGGTGGCTCTGCCAACAGTACTGATACTGCTTTAATGTGAAGGCTTAATGTGAAGGCAGCATAACCTGCTGAAAGCAAAATGCAGAGGAAACTGGAGATGGGAGCCATGGAATTCCAGAAAGGCCTCTCAACATTCTCCCAGTCCAGAACTCCAAATCCTGTCATTCTGCCTTTCTGCCTTTGGCACATGTGGCCCAGACTGCCGACCTGGCTGTTCTTCACAACTACTGATGAAGGAGCTGGCATGCCACAACAACAGCTCTGAATCAATTCTCTGACATTATTCATCATACTATGGCATTCAAACCTAAAAATGCTCACTTACGCCTTTTTGGTTATCAGTTAAAGATATTTTATCTGGACGTGATTCAGTTCAGAAAGATCATTTAAAAAAAACAATCAAAAAGGTTCCTTGTACGGGAAACTGAATAAAAAACAACAGTAACAGAGTGAAAGTGATTCTCAAAGCTTCCTTTATTCCATAATTTACAATTATGACTTCATACTCGCTCTGTATTGACAGTGCAGTGACTTCTCTTAGGTTTAAGTAACTCTGTCATGGTATGCTTTGCTCCCTGGTGCTTATTGGAGTTTAGAATATTGCAAACAGAGAGAAAGGATGGTTTGTGCACTTGGCAGAAATGCTGCACGTAATTACATTTCATGCACACACAAAAAAAGCATTAAAAAAGGTCAATCATCCATAATTATGAGTCATTCAGTAGGCTAGAAGTCCCACCACCTCTTGGTGGACCACCACTACTACCTCTTGGTGGGTCCAAATCAACATCTTAAGTGGCACAAAGAAAACAAGCATAAAGGAGAGAAAGGAATGGTGGTGGTATAGGGACTGGTCTGTGTGACATAGTAGCTGTTGAGGGTTGATGATTATGATGCAAAAGAAAATAGTCAATGGATTTTCTGGGCTCATCTTGCTTTAATCAAATAGAAACACACAGAATACTGGTAAAAAATGTGAATAAGACATGATGGGGGGAAGAGATGTAAAGGAAGGAATCTGCTAAGCTTGTGTAGTCTGAAAAGGGAAAAAAATTGATCAATTTTCTTTTCTTGTTCCTGTGGACTTTGTATTAATAAAAGAAAAAAAAATGGTGTGAGGAAGCAGCCTAACAAAGCAAATGGCCTGAACAAAGAAAGGTGCTAAAGTTACTTCTGTTAAAAAGCTCCTATTAGACCCAGCAGAAAGCACAATGCAGCTCCACAGGACAAAGAAAAATGAGGTTCACCTAGAGAATAAGAGAAAGAGCATGAAATCCCACTTACTGCACAGGATCCTATTGGTATTTTACAATCAGCTCAAGAATTAATCTTGGTTAATTGTTTGATTTCATTTTGAAAAGTAGGTATGATAGCAAAGAGCTGCCAAATCCTGCCAACATCTAGCTGAATTTTTGCTTTCAACCTTTACTAAAATATATCCAAACTGAATAGTCAAAATAGTCATCTGTACACTACATCAGCACAGATGAGAGCAGAGAGGACAGTGACCAACAACTATAAGCATATTATAGGCAAGAAAAAGAAATAGATAAACAAAAAGACTGGGGTTCATCCTAAAAAAATTCAGACTACAGTGTATATATGTAAGTTGGAATTAGTCATTCTCATGCTGAAATTTCTTTGCATAACATAGGTAGCTCCTTTAGTATTAAATTAATCATATTGATTATAATATAAGTTGCATGTGACTGATTTAGATGGTATATCTGTCTTGTATTTGACAAATACTACTAGAAATAACGGAACAGTCTGAAATTTTCCCATAAAAGAACTTTCATAGGAATATCTATGAAATACCCGCCTTTTTTCTTTTTTTTTGAAGGACAGAGCTAATCATTTTCTATTCTGGAGAACAGCTGTGCTTAAAAATACAGCAACATGCAAAATTAATCTGTGATATCCCCATATAGCCCTCTTCTGCCATAGGAGGAAAAAATCTCCTTATTTTGTGTTATTATTTCATAAGTTTTATAAAAATTTCATATCCAAGGACTGGCCAGGGAAGACATGAGTGAGGGCTATCAAGACAGCTTAGCTCAAAGCAGATATGTGAGGAGACATATTAGGATGTAAGTAGCAGGGATGAAGAGAGGACAAGGGAGGAGAACTGAGATGAACAAGATGAATAGTGGAATGATTTTTCACTCTGAGCCAACTAGGTCAGAGGATCAGTTCCATTTCTACTCTTGTCCATTTCCTGAGAGACTTAAGCAGAACTTTGGGCTTGCAAGACTGGTTCTTGCTGGTTAAGTCCAACTAACCAGTGGAGCCACATTGCAACCACCTTAAGAGTCCTGTTGCTGATGGCTCTGATGTCAGTGTAAATTTCACTTTAGTCTTTGGACTAAAACATTCTCTGATTCAGTCAGACGGTGCTCAGTAGGAGACAAGAGGAGATCTGTATACCTGCAGCTGCAGACTGAGCCTTCAAGCTCTGCCGATTGGTGGTAGCACTGGGAAAACTCTTCTGTCTAGTCTATGTTATGGCTTGCTTTATAGAGTGGATAATGACACTGACACATCGACAGACATGACTATAATAAAATGGAAATACTACATGAACTCTAGGTAGTATAATATCTATCCTACTCCCCAAATCAGTTGAGATGATTGATTTGTTTTCCAGAGTAATTGGAGCAAAAATTAGGCTAGAAATTATGAAAAGACCCTCAACTTATGATGGTGGTAAAAGTGTTCCACAGTTACTGTACAGTTTGTTTTTCTTTTTAAAAACTTTGTTTTTCCTTTTAAACAAAACTTTTTTTTTTTTCCTGGAAAATATTTTTTCTTGTTTTATTTTAACTTTAGTATTATTTTATTTTATTATTTCTTTTTTCTCAAATATCTATTTAGTTCATGAGAGTAGAATATGTGCAAACTTCCCCAATGCCAGAAAACTGCCAAAAAACAGTTGGCTGCAGAGTAAGTGGTATATAAAATGGAAATTAAATGAAGTTTTAGGGTACTTGTTTGAAACTAACAATGATCTGCCAGCAACTGAGGAGAAATGGATAAAATCATGGCAAGATGAATGTGGAAATACCTGACTGGGGTGATCCATATTACTCCTAGATGGAAGATAACCAATATAAGTACAAGCCATGGTAGATCAAGATTGGGAAAGTTTTTCTGCAGGCCCCAAGGACTGTGTCTACATCAGCAGAGCTGACTTCCACTGAGAAAGAAGAGGACCAGGGAAGGAAGTATCCCAGAGGAAGTACGACATCCTGGGGATGCCACGCAGAGCAGGTGATGGTTGGAAAGGCAGCTGCTCTGTAGTCATGGGGTAGCTTATGTGCAAGAGTTTGTGTTCGTAGAACTGTGCATGTTCTTGTGTATACTGAGAAGTTGTTTGTGTACAACTGAATAAGATTAGTAAAAATAGCTGCAATGTGGCTTTATGTAATAAAGCATGGTATAACTCAAGAGATACTTCTTGTGTTCTTTCTTACCTGATTCAACCACCAGTCTCTCCATGCAAACTGAGTTCCCAGAGCTATAATTTCCTCTGACGATCAGAAAGCTCACATAGGTACAGTGTTCAATGTTAAAGAGTGACCAAGACTAGCAAAGATAGATGATGACAAGATTTCTTCTTAGATCTGGGAAAATCGACTCATGTTTCTGTTTCAAACCAAGACAATCTACTTAGAAAAAGATGTTACATTCTCAAGAAAAAGATAATTAGCCCTTTGTGATCCTGACTTGAGATTTCCATATTTATTCAATCATCTGAGCTAACTCTAACCAGGAAACTAACTCAGATAGACACTGGAGCTATGATCAGAGATCAGGTCCAAGCTGTGCAGAGAAGGCATTTGAATATCATTCTTGCTGTGTATTTTTAAAACTAGCTATTAGGGCCATTAGGGTCTATTACTGCCCTCACGCTGTTGACACCAGTTTATGGTGAACTAGGGTTCTTGCAAGGACATTTCGCCAATAACAGTCTGAAATCCAAAAAGCTTACTATGTAACTGCAGACACCTTGTTCAATAAATGCATTTCCTGCTTATTACAGTATCTCCTAAAATTGTTTTGCTTGTTGACTGTAGGTTTTAGGTTTGTTTGTTTGTTTGTTTATGTTACCTACCACTTTAGCATGGGTATGGACAGGGCAATTGGGGATGATAGAGGAAGAAAGTGTCCATACATACCATTGTTATTTGTATACATTTGTACACCTTGCCTGTGGTGCATTTTTAATGTAATTAGCTAACACATTGTGAGTATGCGAGTGAAGACAAGGTCAACTTTTCCTCTGTTCTGTTTTGTTATTTAGGTTAAGTTCCATCCATCTGGGGACTACATAGACAATGGTGCCTAAATATTTCAAATAACAAAGGAAAAAAAAACTGTTCTAAGAATAAGGTCCTCACATAATTCTCATGTTGCCAACACTAAACATCTTAGGAGATGCTAGACAAGAAAATTTCCCTCTGATTATTGATTTTTTTTCCTTGAGTTGGAATATTTAATCTGGTTCTGAAACAGCCCTCCTTGTGCTTACATGGCAACTAGATTCCAAAGTTAAATGTCTTAATTGCATTAGAACTAGAAGCCTCCACAGAGATTCTACCACAGCTTGTTAAAAATGTTGCCTTTAGAGCTGGACCAAAACACTCCAACCCACTGCAAGGAGTGGAAAATTCTGCACTGTTTAAAGATATCTTGCCCAAGATTTCCTTTCTGATTTTTGTCACTTAGCGCAAAGTGGGCTGAGGAAACAGGGGAAGAGGGAAGCACGGCATCTATGTGGCAAAAACAACCCTACAGGTGAGAGGAATTACAATCCAACACTTAGAAATTCCTGTTGAAAGTCGCATTTTGATTAAGGCCAATTCACCAAAAGATGAACGGCTTTAAAAGGGATAGAAACCTCTGAAACAAGGATGGAGCACAAAGTTGAATAGGCTGGCTTAGGCTGACTGAGTTAAGTCTTCCTTTTTTATTTTTTCTGTGAGATCCCTCAGGCTCATTGCCTCAGGCTCCTTCCCTGGGTAATAGATATAATTTTCAGCTGCAATGGAAAGGTTTTGTGAAGATTAACACATTAAATTTTCAGGTACTACATTGGTTGAGGAACTGATGTTGTGCTGAACATCAAGCCACCAGTGATTAGCCTAGTAGGTCTCTGAGCATGCTCATGGTGAAAGGGGTTATTTCCAAAACCTACAGTCTTATAGGTTATGTTATATTCTGTGCTTTCCCTTCTAATTCCTGTATGTGTAATACACGCAGCAGCACCAAGTGTTCTTACATTATTTATATTCTGTTTTCAGACTTCTGCCTTCAGAAATAATTTCCCCAAAAGTACATACTAAATGCACCCTTTGCTTGCATTTTCAAAGAGGAGAGGCATCACCTTCTCTTCCATGCATTTTTTCTCAACAGAAGCAGAACAGCAGTCAAGGGGATTTATACTGACAGCATTGACATCCTTTGCACATTTATGTGGATTGTAAGTTATCATTCCAACTTGAGGCTCCATTCCCTATTAGATAAAAATTAAGCTGTTATCTGAACAAGCATGGATTTGAAGAAATGATGCTACGGGAGTTTACTATGTTTTGGCTACAATGACAACCTGGAATAACTTCATCCCGCACATATATCATCCAAGACGCTGTCCAAAGTAGGTGACAGCAGTTGTTGGCTTACTGTCTCCATCATTCTAGACATGCTAGGCTAGTCGGAGTTATGCATCTCTGTCACTTTTCAGCTGTATAATGTGACATGAAGCTGGTGAAGTTTAAGAAATTCCAGATCATACATACCATGGCAACACATCTGCTGGATGCTGCAAGAACATCCCGTGCTGGCTTCCTTCTTCTGCCTGCCATGACTTACGAGCCAAACTCTTCTCGGTGGTCGCCAGTGACAGGAAAACGGGTAATGGATGTAAGTTGAAACACAGGAAGTTTAATCTCGTTATGAGGAAGAACTTCTTTCCTGTGAGGGTGACAGAGCCCTGGAACAGGCTGCCCAAAGAGACTGCAGAGTCTCCTCTGGAGATTTTCGAAACCCAGCTGGACACCATCCTGTGCCACGTGCTCTAGGTGCCCCTGTTTGTGCAGGGGGGTTGGACGAGATGATCTGTAGAGGTCCCTTCCAACCTTAACCATTCTGTGATTCTGTGATTCTGTAATAGAAAACTGAAGAGTGAGGTGTCTTCCTGGCCACTTTGAAGACATTCAGTGGGTAAAGTGTGAAATACTACATAAGGGTCTAGGATGAAGACTTAGGTTGACAGGCTTTATTTTGGGAAAAAAAAAAAAAAAGAAAAATAAAAAGAACAGGATTTGTGTGTGTTAGAACTTAAGGCTCCCCTTTTTGGCGAAATTGTTCCTACATGTGAAGGTATTCCCAGAAGGAATAAGGACCATGAAGCCTTCCATTTTAAGTGCAAAACACTTGCATAATCTAATAGGGGTGCATTGAGAGGCAGTCCCAAGCTCCTCTTCACATGCCCTGAGATGACCAGATGTTCACTAATTTCAGATGCCAAGCAGCCACTATAGTTCAATTCAGTGCTACATGCAACTGCCAAGCCCTGTGGAGAGGTTTTGTCTTCCCAAAGCAGAAGCATATTTATTGGCTTGGGCAGATCTCATCACAGCTATACAGCTCCAAGGCTACTGCTGGCTTGTGGCTGGCTAAGTTGGGGCCAAAGATAGCTGCTGGGTTATAACAACCTAATACCGTACTTTTGCATATATTATTCATAAAAAAAAAAAAAAAAAAACACTTTACATGCTTCTACATGCTTCTCCCAATGGGATAACATGAAAAAGCAAACAGGTTGGAGATGTTAGTTTTTTGGGGTTTTTTTTCGCATATACTACTGAAAAGATGCTTTAACACGGCAGAAGTAAGCCTAGTATTAAAATATGTGCAATAGAATAAAATAGAATAGAATAGATGTTAGAAATTGGCTAGGGTACTGTAGAATAGGGTAGGGTAGGGTAGTTCCTCTAAAAACCTTTTTGTCCTCTTTATTTGTCCTCTGTATTTGCTTAGCTCACACCTGAATGCTTCTTGCAAAAGCTCCTGCCGCTCTGCTGTCGCTGTAAACAGTAATCCCATGAAAGGCAAAGGGCCCAGCTCTCTGCTGCTTTATGCCTTGCAGATAATCATCTGTCTCTCTGCAAGGTATGTGGAGAATTGTCCCCAAGCATGCAATGGCTGTAACACCTAACACTCGCTTTGTTCAGGTATAAATCAATGTGCAAAATGCAACACAGTGGAGAAGTAAGCCCAATGGAGTTGCTCAGGTGTAAAACTGGTCCAACTGAGATCTGACTCAAGCCATACAGATTTAAATTATTAGAAGGGAAGGACTGGAGACACAAAATGGCTTTGCAAGTGAACAGCTCACAAAACCTGACCTTCTATAAGGTTTACTCACTCTTTATCCCTAGGGAATACATTTTATTATCCCTGCTAATAGTCTCTCTCTGAATGAGGGTGATAGGGAGGTAGACAGTGAGAAGGAAATTTGAAAAGGGGAGAGGAAGATAATTGTTTTCATGATCTCCTGCCTGCAGAAAACTCTTTTTTGATTTATTTTTCTACTACAGACAATGGAAAGACTAGGAGAATTTTTTTTCCACACCAAACCTTACACTATAATTAGAAAAAAGGTAAATTAACAGCTTTTCATTAATGAGATCTATGGCTGCATTTTAATAGGTTGGCTAAATTATGCTTCATCAACAGAATACTAAATTCACTAGCAACAAAACAAAGCAAATTTGTTCTCAGAGATTAGCTTGTTTAAAAGGCAACGATGGTATTTGCTTTCCCATGTGTCATCAGAGGTGAAACACAGAGGAGATTGGATGGAGGAGGAGCCAAGCATTCTTGCCATTTTTATAAAATTCAGATATAAAGTGTCTCTCCTTGAACCAGGAGATTTAATTCTCTTTAAAGCTGAAATTGTGGATTTTAGTCAGAGGGAATATCTGCTCTAGCATTTTTTAAATCAAAGCAAGAAGCAAAGAAGAAGACCTGTGTTTAGTTATTAAGCACTATCAAAAGCCTAATCTCTTCACTTTGGTTGTTGCTTGAGATAAGAACTTTTCTGAAAACAAAATCCAGATAATTCATTAATGAAGGAATATTCTTAGGGTCTTGATCAAGCCACAGAAAGTCACAGATAAAGTAAAATATGTTAAGTTTCTCTTACTTTGTTTTTGCTGGGAAGTTTGAGGATTGCACACCTAGATATTTTGCAGTGGTTAAGTGCCAGAGTATGATATGTCTGTGTACTGATTCATCCTTTCCACATTTGGAGGAAAATAAGTACAGATCTGTGAAATCTGTCAACTGGGTTTCTGGATTAGATAGCCAAAGTCATTTCTATTCTCCTTGGACATTAAAGGTCCTTTGGCCTAGCATTTCTAAGGCGCCATTGTTCACATTACCGTTTTTCTTACTGTCCCATAGACTTGCTAATATATTTGGGGATATTCCTCAGAAAGTGGCTACATTTCCATGGTGATGCATGTAGCTGGTAGACTTTTGGAGAACATCTTGAAACTGATGGTATCTCTTTGCAAGTTACAAGGGCAACTGTTTCTGAAGAACAATATTTCTTGCTTGTAAAAATGTTTTTAATATCAGTAATTTGCACCCTTATCATTTTTGCACTTATATCCTTTTCAGATCAGGGCAAGTAGGCCCTTTAATGACTACGATGATTGTCTAAATGCCAGAATAGGGTTTACAAACACCTGGGAGGTCTCAGGAAACTACAGGCCAGTCAGTCTCACCTCCATCCCTGGACAGGTGGTGGAGCAGCTCATCCTGGAGACCATCTCTACGCATATTAAGGAAAAGAAGGTGATCAGGAGTACTCAGCATGGACTTACAAAGGGGAAGTCATGTTTGACCAACCTGATAGCCTTCCACGATGGGGTGACTGGCTGGAGGATAGGAGAACCATGGATGTTGTCTACCTTGACTTCAGCAAGGCTTTCAACACAGTCTCCCATAACATCCTTATAGGAAAACTCAGAAATTGTGGACTGGACGAGTGGACAGTGAGGTGGGTTGAGGACTGGCTGGGTGCCAGAGCCCAGAGGGTCGTGATAAATGAGGCTGAGTCTGGTTGCAGACCTCTGGCCAGTGGTGTCCTACAAGGGTCAGTAGGATGCTGTTCATCAATGCTGTTCAGATGGTTCATCAATGGTTCATCAATGACTTGGACGAGGGCACAGAGTGCACCCTCAGCAAGGTTGCAGATGACCCTCACCTGGGTGGACACTCCCAAGGGCTGTGCTGCCATTCAGAGAGACCTAGACAGGATGGAGAGTTGGGCAGAGAGGAACCTCATGAGGTTCAACAAAGACAAGGGCAGGGTCCTGCACCTGGGGAGGGATAAGCTCCCCTAGTACAGACTAGGGGTTGACCTGCTGGAAAGCAGTATTGTGGAGAGGGAGTCCTGGCTAACCACAGGTTAACCATGAGGTAGCAATGTGCCCTCATGACCAGGAAGGCCAAATCAGGAGGAGCGTTGCCAGCAGGTGGAGGGAGAGGATCCTGCCACTTTCCTCAGCTCTGGTGAAGCCGCACCTGGAGTACTGGGTGCAATTCTGGGCTCCTCAGGACAAGAGGGCTTAAGGGATTAAAGGACTGGAGCATCTTCATATGAGGAAAGACTAAGCCAGCTGGGCCTGTTTAGTTGGGAGAAGACTGAGAGGAGATTTGATTAACATGTACAAGTACCTGAGCGGTGAATGTAGGGAGGATGGGACCAGGCTCTTCTCTGTGGTGTCCGGTTACAAGACAAGGGGTAACGGATGTAAGTTGAAACATAAGAAGTTCCACCTCCATATGAGGAAGAACTTCTTTCCTGTGAGGGTGACAGAGCCGTGGAACAGGCTGCCCAGAGAGATGGAGTCTCCTTCTCTGGAGATCTTCAAAACCCACCTGGATGCCACCCTGTGCCCTGTTCTCTGGGTGTCCCTGCAGGAGCAGGGGGGTTGGACTAGATGATCTCTAGAGGTCCCTTCCAGCCTCAACCATTCTGTGATTCGGTGAACACTTGACCAAAATCTTTTTCTTTGTTTCACTTACTACTTCAGATTTTGTTTTCAGAACACTACCAACACTTCATATTTTTTCTGCTGGCATGTGCAAAACAGCCTCTCTGAATGAAAATCTCAATTATTCTGAAGCTGTACCAAACAAATTATATTAAAAATGTCTGTCTCAGGTTTTTCATACTTCTCAGATAGGAAAGAAATAAAGAAATGAAAATGACTGGAGGAGAAGGGTAAGTCCAGGTAAGACCCTGGGTGCTCCTTTCAACACTGTTATTGTGGTTGTACCTGATAGCTAGTGACATAGCCCAAAGGATTCTGACAGGCACATGGACAACAATTTCTGTCCCGGAGAGCTGACAGCTCTGATGTAGTGACAACTACAAAGGAACAGGTGGTGGACATGATGGGCAGCATCTCCTCATGCTTCCAGTAGATTTTCCTGGTTCAGAAGAGTAAATGCACGCTGTAAATATTCCATTAGTCTGTGTTTTATACTTAGTTCTCTATTTCTTTCTTGAAAACAGATCCTTGTCTATTGTGCTTTTAAAAAAATATATTTGTAAATATCTTTTGCTTTCCCTAATATACTTTTTTTTTTTTTTTCCAGCATAGTCTTCCTTCTGTGATAAATCCTCTCGGCCAGCTCTCCCAGTAAACACAGAATCTTCTCCTCTCCTCCTATAACTCAACTTTATTCACTAATCTTTCCTCTTCTGCAGACCACTTTTCCCACCACAGATAGGATGCATATTGATGACCACATAAAGGAACAACAGAATATCTAGGGCAGGGGTTGGCAAGTTCCTGTTGCTGCTCGAACAGCCCCAGTGAGCAGGAAAGGTTTTGGCACGGGAAGGTGTTAAAATTTAGAGAACTCACTATGGCCTCATTCAACCTGCTTTTGCCTTCCCACATAGGGACAGTAGGTGACTTAGTATGTGCCATTAATTCTGCTAGCTTTGGATTACAATCAGAGACGCTTCCTTTACCTACTGATGGACTAATATATTCTACTTTCATCAGATGTCATTGTAGCCTTTTGCCATTGCTCAGTTAATCCCTCTTGCTTTCAAAAACAGAATCATAGGTTGAGTTCTCCATGTGGCCATGAAAATTAGCAAAAAAGCTCTAAAGGAAATGTCAGAAAGGGTGTATATACATCTGTTCAAATATAAAGGTCCATGTGGCAATCAGTACAGATAAAGATGTCATCTGGACTTCCCATGTAGTTGTTGAAGGCAACCCAAGAGAGTGACTCAGACAACTAGAATAGAATCAGGTTATTTACATCCTGAGGGTGCTTATTTCTCTTCATTGACCCTGATTAGAGCTAGTTCACATGGAGGGATACGCATTGCAAATGTCTATAGCCAGGTGAAAGAATCCTGCTCAAAGGGGTTTTGAAGAGGGATGGGCTTACCTTAACATTGTCTATAGGAGAAGCAAAGGAAAGCATGTGCTGGCTTTTTCTCCAGGGTTTGCATGTTAACCAAAAACAACAACAGCTCTGGTTTCCTTTTATTCCAGTTTTGCAGCAAAAGGGTCAGAATTGCCATGTTAGAACTGACTAAACAGTTTCCCATGGGACAGAAGCATCCAGTAGTCCAAAATCCAAAGACACAGAGTTCTCTCACCTCTTCAGCAGGAGTGGATAGTGGTAGAGATTTACAGTTGGCTGATCATTTTAAAAAGTCTACAGCATTCAAATTACAAGACTTTTGTTTTGCTTAGCTTGTTCTCCCAGTTAATCATGGCTGTTGGTCTTACTTGCATCAAAATTCTCACTGTTTTGTTTTACATGCAGTAGGTATATAATCAGCTGTGTACCTTCCCTTATCCATTTGAAGGACTCTTATGAGCTAATAATGTGTGCTTTTTTTCACAGTAACTAATTAGAGTGTGCTTCCCACACCAGCTCAGTTAGAGACATTTCTGGAGATAACCACTACCAACAAATGGACTGAAGAGGCAGCCTGTCCATCTCGAATTCGTTCATATTTGCTAAAATAGTTGCCCTTCTTTAAGGACACAATTGAACTTCTTTCACAGTTAGAAGACAGATTTGGTCATTTAGGAGTCATTTGGTCATTTTGCATTTAGAGTATCTTCAAGTGCAGATGCAAATGGTGCAAGACACCATATCTTAAGCAAACTTTCAATAGAAGGAAAAGTGAAAGGCTCCCTCCAAAGACAGCTCAACCATAAGAATATTAAATCTAAAGTATTACAACTAGGTCATAGGGAGTAAGGTCAGAGACACAAGGCTTTTGTATTGCACGATGAATGTCAATGAGAGCTGAGCAGCTGAATGTAGTAGTAATAAAAACATCATCAGAACTAGTTTGCTACACAATACAGCTGACACATCTTGAGGGTCAGCACAGGTATTTCAAGCATGAAAACTTGCTGAATGGACAATACACTGATGATAGAGTAAAAGATTGCAAATGATACTTAATGATGGTTGAATACAGCATGCTCTCCTTATATACCTTTGGAGTCCTCAGCATGGAAGATCTGCAGAGAAACATTCTCACATCACGGTCGTATATAGACAAAACCCTCTAGTAGAATAAAATGGAAAACAAAACAAAACAATACAAATCTTCCTGCTCTCATTTTAAGCTATAAAATATGCTGATAGCATTGTATTTTCTCTGCAAGACAGGGTTCTTCATTCAAAGTAGCGTTGGAGGCAGATGAGAAGGTGGAAGAGGGCAGAGCAGCAGACCATGTTGCTGTTAATTTAATGATTTATGTCTTGGTTTGTTTGTCTTTGTCGTGATTAATTACTTCCAGTTATCTGTTACCAAGAAGTCTCCTCTGCACAGAAAAACATGTATTCCCGTGGGTGGGATCCCTTAATCTGTGGTGAATCTATGCTGGAAAAGTGCCTGTGATCTTGTGTCTGAGAGTTTTTAACTAGTATTGAACAGACTATTAGAAATTAAACCACTGGAAGCAATCTGGGGAAGAGAAAAAAAGAACCCAGACAGAGAATTTTTTTCCCAAAAAAATCTTCTGAATATTCTCCTAATTTTTGCCTGCTTCCATGTAATAGCCATTGGATGTGCCAGAAGTGCAGGTACTCTTAAGTGAAGGCACCAGATTACAAAGATGGGAAAGGGACGGAACTCCTGACTGGGTGAACCAGCAACCGATCCTGGGACAGAACCAGGGCCACACAAAATATATCATGCCCCTTCTCCCATTACATGGGAGGATCTGCTATTGCTGAATCTTGGCATCTTGGAGACCAAATTCAAGACTGCAAAGTCAGGTAAGAAACATGTCATCTTTTCATGAGTGTTATGGATGGCATTTCTATTTACACATAGAGATTCGGTCAGGGTCTTGCTTGCTTTGACTCTCAGGAGGACATAAATGAACTGTTGGTGTTATTCACAAATATTGTGGGGATCTTCTATAGTTTTTTGGGTTTTTTTCTTTTTCAAAAAACATTGAAAAAATGGGAATAGAGCAAGGGAGAAGGAAAACCAACAGGCGTAGCTGAGCTGAATTCTCATTTTCACATCTGTTTTGACAGACTGAGATGTTCTGAGGACTAAGCCCTATGCCAGGTCACTTTTGTTCCTCTTCAAATTTTCTCATCATTTTGCTGTTCCTCCTGACTTTTCAGCTGACCTGCATTTATTTTTGTTTTTGCCTTTCTGTTAGTCTTGTGGCAACGATTCCCTGGATATCTTGTTTCTCTCAGCAATCAAATTTTCCCTGAAGGTCCTGTTCATTCACTTGTATTTTATCAGATAATATCAACCATATAAATTCACCATGATTTTTTTCTGCTTTCTTTTTTTTATCAGGAAGGTGCATCTGTAATATAACAGGATTGTGTATCAGGTCTGACAAGGAGACCATAACTTCTCTGTTTTACTTCCAAATGCATAATAGCTCAAATTCTGACTCTGTTAGAAAGCTGCTTGAATATAACTCTGGTTACATTTTGGCCTGTAGTTTGACCTGCCTCTCAGAACCACTTTTTTTTTGTGCGAATAACATGAAATTAAGCAAAAATGATATCCTAAACTGTAAAAAAAAAAAAGAAGAAAAAAAAAGAAAAAAAGGAAAAAAGAAAAAAAAAAAAAAAGAAAAAAAAAAAGAAAAAATCCAAACTGTGCTTTATGCAGTTCATTATCCTGAGGCAAAAATAATGAGATTTGGCAGCACCCTAATGAAGGAAGGCAAAAGAAATGAGATTTAAGAAAAAATCTGCAAAAGACCAGAGAAGGGGTATGATAGCTAAAGGGTTGGTTCTCTTTAAGATCTGTTTTAAGAAAGTGTGATTCCTGGAGCAGGAGAAGGAGAGGGGTTAGAGATGAAATTCTCAAAGAGGATGAATGTTCCTGCCGAGTAGGACAGGGCTGCTCCATTCATTTTGAGGGATGTCTATGTGGTATTTCACTTGGTCTGCCTGGTTGGAAGTGGGGCAGCAGTTTTGACTCTGCCAGCTGGATACTCCTCCTTTTTCACTAGATAGGGATCTGACACACAAGTTTTCCTTCCCCCTCCCTGGAAAACCACAAAATATCAAACAGTGCAAACAATAATAGACTAGATTCCTAGGGACTGCATAGTTCCCACCAGAATGGGGGAAGCAAGAAACATCTGGACCCTGTTTGATCCCAAAGAAAATGTATTTGCAGTCTCTGTCCAGTCCAAAGCCTACAATTTTTAGAAGCCATTTTATCAAGACTCTTAGCAATAACATAAAGAAGAAGTGGTGAGAGCCTATCCTAGAGAAAAAAGGCTAGCTCTCTCAGAAGATTGTTTTCCTTTTTGCTTTTCCTTAACATGGCTTTTGCTAATCACTTTTTTTTTCCATCTAACTTACTTATTTAAAACTTAGCAGTCATCAACATTACCATCCTTAATCTAAAATGTGTCAACATGCTGAATCCTACCGGGATTTTACAATTTATTTTTAATGTGTAAATTGTCTTCGAGAATTAAGTGTACCATGATGTTCATAAAAAGCATATTCTTGCTATCACTGGAGAAATAGAGCTAAATAATAAATTAAAGCCATTCTATAAAAACATTAATTCTTTGCATACATTTGTTTTTAAAGTTCCCTTGTTTGTGAGCCGTGATAAAAAATACTGTGCATACATTTTTTGATAGTGAGATGAGAAAAGTGTAATAGGAAAGTAAAATTAAATTATATTTCATTACTGATGACAACCTGAATAAAACATGGGGAGAGCATTATCAGGCTTCAAGAACTTTTGGCACCTTGACAATGAACAGAACAAATCTATATCCTTAAAAGCTCCCACACATTAAAGTACCCCAAAATAATAATCTCTCTTTCCTTGAGCTGCAAACTAGATGAACTGGCAGTGAACAAAAGGAAAGCATTTCCTCTTGAATTTTTCATAAGAACAGTGTTTCAAAAGAAACGTACCACATAGTCTTCATTACTTCATTTTGTATTGGGACACACCTCCACGCTGCACTAGGAAACCTCTCTGCGGAAGAATTTCTTTGGGTTCCCTATTTTAATCATTTGTAGACTTCATCAAAACTGATCAAAACCAATACTAAATAATGTGTGAAGAAGGCATGACATTATTACCAAAATATGTTCTTCTGTGTACTCTGAAATCAATCACAGGATGCCAAGTAGCAAAAGAAAAAAAAAAAAAATACCACATAGCCAAAAAAAAAAAAATCACTCCTTTAACCATTCCAGAAGCTCTCACCTCTGCTTAGCACTGGTGAGACATATCTGGAGTGCTGGATCCAGTGCTGGGCCGGGAGACATGGACCTGTTGGAGAGAATCCAGCAATGGAACACAAAGAAAATTAAGGGACTGGAGCATCTCTTATACAAGAAGAGGCACCTTAGCCTCAGGAAGAGAAGGTTCAGAGGGATCTTATCAATATGTAGAAATACCTGCTGGTTTGGATGGGAGTGTAGATGATGGAGGTAGATGGATGATGGATGTAGATGGATGAGCATCTTCACAGAGATGCCCAGTGAAAACAGAAGAAAAAAAAAAAAAAGAAGAAGAAATTACAGGAAGTTCCACATAAGATTAGGGAAAAGCTTTTTTTTTTTTCACTGCAAAGTTGATCAAATACTGGAAGGAGCAGGCCAAGTCTCTATCCTTGGAGATATTCAAAACCCAACTGGACGTCAGCAACTGTTTTCCTCGACAGTGCATTTTGTTATCTAGAGCAGCTAAGAGAGTTCCTGTGCTCAGTACAGGTACAAGTACAGTCAAGAGATGTCTCCCATTTTCCATAAGTTTCTAAGGTAGGGTCCAGAGACTGTAAACTCCTTTGAGAAGAGATCCTTCTTTGTTTGGTAGGTTTTACCTGTGCTTCAGGGTCATCTAGGTACACATTATGTTACAATAAATAATAGATAGTCAGCTGAGAACCATGGAACGAACAGGAATCAGAGAGCAAATGTGGAGCCTGCAGTGTCCTTGCCAGAGTTTCTTTTAAGGCAAAAACAAAACAGCTCCAGCACAGGTCAGTTAAGGAAAAGATTTTATTGTTGAAAGATTTGCTCTTGCATAAGTAGTGTCTTGGAAGGGAATACACTGACATTTTGTGATGTTTAGAGTACTCAAATAGATACATTTCTTTTTTCAAAAAAAATCCCCACAATATTAGCAAATGCTTTAAGTAATTTCTAAAACTCTTTTCCTTCATTTCCATCCTTCTATTCACTTAGAAGATCTCAACCCTTCTTTGAAGTGCCCCTCTTAGCCCCATTCCCTATGCTAGGTCCTTGTAGGACTTCATAGCTGTTGCACACAATGTGTTTAAGGCTATGGCAAAGAAATGAATATTTCATTTGCTAAGAATATGGTATTCCTTCAGAGCATCTAAAATAGTACAGAGCCAACTGTACAATCAAAACTGATCAACTTTTAAAAGTCTGTAAACTGTAAAAAGTCTCAGCTGCATTCTCAGTTATAACTGTGTGAAATCAGGAATATTCCTAAATAAGAATATATGACCCATAGTCATCTGCTTTCCCTGCTAACTTGTTCCCTTTCCTTATCTGAGTCTTTCACTCTTCATCTTTATGTTTTTATTAGAAACCTAGATTGTGTTTTCTTAAAGGTAGGGCCTTTCTTTTATTTATGTATCCATAATTTAGCACATGAAACTCTGACAGGAAGCAGTAAATGAATTGTGAACATCAGAGAAAATGGGAAATTGATAAAATTACCTTGAGTTAAAAGACTTGGAAAACATGATAGGAAAATAGAACAAAACAGGAAGTGCAAATTAGCAACATCAAGAAGATAATTACTCAATATTATATGAAAGAAGAGTAACATGGAAAATATAATTCTAAGATAGATGGCAAGAAACTTTACGAGAGCTTGCAAGGAGATACAGCAGAAAAATAAGCCAGCACTTAGGAAAATAGCGTTCTCCGTGTCACTGGGATATAACTTTACATGTAAGTAAAAGAAAGTTGAATAAAACTAAATATTTGTACCTTGCCTAATTACATACTATGGGTGGTAATAAGCAACTAGAAGAGGAGAATGATTTAGAATATCACTAAAGAGAAATGGGATGAAATTAAGCTCAGAAAAACTCCAGAGGTTTAACTGAAGCAAATCCTAATGAATTTATGTTTAGAAGAATCGTCTTCCTAGAGGAATGATGAAACTATGTGAAAATTTACAGAACATGAATAAATTTACAACAGGAACTTATATATTGGAGAAGACATAAATGTATTTATTCACCTATACCATCTATTTATTAGCATACTTTGGCTCAAGAAACACGATGCAATCTTTTCTTTCCTCTTGTGGTGAGAGCAAGTACTACTGCAGTCAGCGCTAGGCACTCATCAACACATTAGCACTTGAGACATATAGCCCAAAAGCAGAATAAAAAGGATGGATCTAGGAATGATTGATTTTTGAACTAATGTGTGCTGGAGAACTTGCTAGGAATAATATAAGCAGAAATGTGGCCAGAGACAAGAGAAGGATTGGTAAATAATAAATTGAGCTCCCAGGATCAAGCAATAAAGGTGTTAAAACAATCTGCCGGGCTTTCATAGGGAAACACATTACAATGAGAGTTTAGAATGAGTTGTGGGAGGTGACATTTTTGTATTTTGCTTTTTTTTTTTTTTATTTGAAAATATGACATGCAAAACTTATTCCAGAGAAATCTGGGTATACTTTTCAAACATAAATTTAAATTTTTTCCAACCGAAAAAAGTGGAAAGACCTGACAAGCCGAGTGACTAGAAAGTATCTGTTCCCATACCATCACTTCTAGTCTGGCTATGTCTTAATCAGAAGGAATATTTAATGCTGCCCACAAAGCCCCTTGGTGTTCTGATGTTCCTCTCTCATCACCTTACCTCCTAACAGGTTCACTCAGGCAGTTGTCAGGAAATTATCTGTTACTCTCTCTTACAGCAAAATCTATATGAAGAAAATAGTTTTGTATGGAGAGGTCCATTTCCCTTATTTATTACAGAACTGCTCGGTGGTCCAAGTGCCATGCCAGGAAGGATCCTTTTCCCTGGATTTGTGATCTGTGGGTTCACACTAAAGGTAATTTCCAGCTATGTTGTTTTCTACAGGAGAATAGGTAATAGTGGTTTCTGCTGACCAGAGATCCTTTTTAATGCTAAACTGTGTTCATTTAAGCTTCTTTATAAAGTGATACACACATGATGGATGAGGCAGAGATGACAATCAATATAATCTTCCCATTTTAAATGTGATAACTAGGATATTAGAAATGTCATAAGTATCTTCTGTATCTTGTTTCTTGGCTGAGTCAAACCAACATTTAGTCTCAGCCTCTCCCTCCATCTGCTGCTGTGTCTTCATATTTCTGTTGGACAATTAAAGATTTAAACATGAATATATTCTCATCTAAAGGCCAAATTTCTACTGAAACTCACTGGAAGCTGGGACTTAATTTTGTCTGGTTATGGACAATCTCCATTTCAGTAAAGCAGGAGGAACTACTGATTTTAAATAATTCTACTCATCTAGCAAGTATCTAATAGTACTCACATGATCAGGGTTGTCTGCCTTGCCTAGTCCACTGGATACAACAAACAGTGGTGTTTTATGGAAGGTCAGTCCTACAGTAATGACTCTTCACTGTTTAGAAGCTTTTAAGAAAACCTTGGACTAATACCCATCAGGTCTCGGTAGATTTTATACTTCTATGGGACTATGAATTAGATGAGTTCTTGAGGTTCCCTCCCATCCTATTTTCTCTTATGAATTCAACAACAAACACTATCATGAAAACCAGACAATTAACTACACGACAGAAAAGCAAATAAGCAAGAATTGAGCAGACAGTTTTCATGGAATTTTGTGATGAGAGACAGAGAGAAAAAGGAAGAGCAAGACAGCAATAGGACATGGAGAAAACAAAGCTGCATGGACTGTGGCTTACTCAGGGGCAGATATTTGGGGGTACAAAAAGCCTCATTCGTCTTTTTCTATAAGATACCTTCTTATGAGCACATTGTACCTTTAGGAATTTAGATACTACCTGAGTTTGTGGTAAATAATGGTGAAACCTGGTTGGTGTTAAGACGGGGTCAGTTATCAGTAAGGAGATGAGGTAAGGACAAGCAAATGTTACTTCCACTTGGGGCTCGCCTGGTGACCCAGTAGCAATGTGTTGATTTCAGTTCATTTCCAGGAAGAGAAGTCAAGGCAGAAACCACACAGGCAGCACTAAAAGTCCCCTTGCTGCTAGGCCAAGTATATAGGGGAAGGATCTAAATTTTAATAATTTTCTTATCCTTGTCTGGTCAGAGCTGAGGTTTTTTGACAGAAATTTGTGAAAAAGCTCCTATTGCAGCTGCTTGCTACACCTGATTATTTAAGAGGGAACTTCAATCTTAACGGCTGTCAGTTTGACACCTATAATGAGCATGGTATTCATTTCAAAAGGAATTCTACCAAAAGATAAATGACAGGATAAACTTCACTTCTCTAGAAGCAGAACCAGTGATCTCCCAAGACAGTCCTCCCAGCCCACACATCCTTCATACTCCCATGTGCTGTTGCTTCTTTTCCTTCTCCTCAGTCTTCCTCATTACATTTCCCTTGCAGAAATTCCATTGCGGATGCTAGCCATAGACTTGCCTTGATGATGCTCATCGCAATCCCCTATGACAGCTTAATATCTCATTATCAACATTAATAATAAACATGCGTTTCTCTGAATATGCAGTGTGAGATTTGAATATATATGTGGACCTCACACTGCATTTATTTGAATGTGTAATGGGTGGTATAAATGCAGACTCGAGGCGTTATGACTGAAGGACACGATTGGCATGCAGCAGTGGATTCACCTGAGAGATGTGACATAGACTCCTTGTATGCCTCAGGGTATTTGACCCATACACACCCATTTCCTTGTTCTTTAAATCCCTCTTGTATTTCCAGAGAACATTTGAAGTTCTGTGTCCTATATGCTGCAATATTGAAATACACACTCTAACTGATACTGACATCTTAGCTTTTCTGTGAATATTGGACAGTTACGACTGCGAACTGGTATATACAGAAATAAAAATGTCAGATATTTGCATTTCTGAGTGTGCATGTTAATCTCTATTGTCTAAGAGTAGTTAATGGCTTAATTTTCATTTACACACTTTTTAATGATAAAAATGACTTTTTGATGAAAGTCAACTTTTATTTTTATGCCAACATAATACATTCTGAGTTATTAAAAAAAAATCTCACTTAAATGACTGCAAATGAAAATAGTTTAGTATAATTTCAAGTACCAAAAGCTGAAACATTATAAAAAACAGTTTCATAGATGAAATAAAAAATGGAGAACATTATTTTCATAATATGAAACTGGGTATTAAAAAGGTTATAAAAAATCTAATTTCTTTTTTTAATTTCTGGGAGTATTCTTGCTAGTGTTTCAAATTTTAGTAACCAGAATTCTAGAAGTTTAAAGCCTATTAAAACCAGTGGTCAAAAAGACCACCATTCTGTTAATGTTTAAACCAGTGGTCAAAAAGATCACCATTCTGTTAATGTTTATGGAGACTACAGCTCATCTGTCCTTGTTCTGATGGAGGACCTGATGACAGAATATAATCACATATTCATAGCATGATATTCTGAAACTCCCACTCTTACTAAGCTAATCTCCTTCATTCAGATCAAAGGTGCATTCCAAGTTGAGCAGACCGTGTTACTATAACTATATATATTCAGCTAAGTATCCAGCTACATGCACATGCTTCAAGCTATATTTCAGCAGAAGGAACAAAATTAATAGAACTTGCACAAGGTCAAAACCTCCAAGAATAAGTCAGTTTATGTTCAGATTCAAACTGATCGTAGATACATTAATCTCGCCAACTATATTTTAGTCTATTCTGGCTGTCAAATTTTAAAATTTTATCTGAGTGCCAAAAAAAAAGTCTAAATTCGTCTTTCTCATATTGACAAAACAATGCAATGAAGACGAGAAAACCACATTCTGATAGCTGTGTAAGTCCTTAAGCATTTCCCAAGTCACCCTTCTTACATGAAGCATCTCATGAACTTGGATGACATTCAGAAAATGAAACTGTGGAGTATAACATCTAAAAAGGAGTTCAATCTAAAAAGAAATCTCTGCTTGTACTTAACTGTTATGAAACATCAAAATGGATGTTAATCTTTGTAAACAGAAGGAAAGGATACATATAAAAAATTCCTACTCCAAGTTTTTTCTTTGTTTGTTTGTTTGTTTGTTTGTTTGTTTGTTTGTTTGTTTGTTTGTTTGTTTGTTTGTTTCAGTTCTCCTAAGGGAAAATAAAAAGCAACTAGTGCTTTAAAGTACTGTAAAAGCTCTTTCTCAACTGTGTTTGCAGTAGTCCTTTAATGAAATACAAACTCAACAGCTCCTGTTTCATTTGGAAGATGAATTATAGTTAAATAAACAAAATCTTCAAAACACAAAATGAAGAAGTTAGCTTCATAAGCTGCAGTATCAAAAACATTTACATTTTTTCAACTTATCAGGTTAGAAATCATGAAGGTAGAAATTCAAGACTGAATTCTTCTCTTCTCCAAAGCCCAAATCTTTTCTGCATCCCTCTATCACCCCCTTGAATTCTCTTTAAACAAATAGCTATCATTGTTCTTTGAAACTGAGTTATACAAGCACATGTGAATCTCAGAAGGAAAGTGCTAATTGCAAATGAAACAGTATTTTGAAGTTGTTTTTCTTATCAAAGAACATTTCTGCCTCAAGTTGCAGCTCAAACCTGAAACTGTTTTCAGAACAAAAAGTGTCTTCTGAAGTACGCTAGAACTATAATTCTAAAATTTGGCTTATAAGTTTGTCAGGAAAGAGCAGTAAGCAAGCAGGTGCAATAAGGAAGGTGCCTAATATGGAAATACGTTATAAATCCCTGTTCTGAAGATCTTGAAGCTGATATGTTTGGATGAAACTGTCAGACAGCACAACAAGAGAAAAGGAAAGAAAGTTTGTTGGCTTTAATTTACTATTCTGTCTCATGAACAAGCTTATGTTTCCTCTTACTTTGGTTCCTAAATAATTAGGCAACTGAAAATGTATTCCTTACACGCCCAGTTTGTGTGGATTTGTCGTTTAGGGCACTTCTAGCTGCTATCGCTACCTCAGCTTCTCGGATATAGGTGCAACCAGAGTTGAGATACATGCAAAGCAGATACTTGATGTCCTACATAACCTACACATTCTCTTCCAGTGCAGAATCAACCCTCAGAATGTGTTACCTTCTCTCTTCTCATGCTTTAATGAACTGAGGAATACCCCCAAAAGATTTCTTTCTTTCTCCTTCATCTCCTTTTCAAGATCCTCTGATGAGTGGTTTCATATATACTGTCACTGGGGTTAATATACCTTGCTGCTAAAGAGTTCCTTCGACCAATCTCAGACTCTTGTTAATCGACATGGTGATATGCCTGTGTCCTCACACCTGGAAATCCTCTATCTGAAACTAAATAAAAGCTGGATACTTCATTTGATCTTTTCTCTTGCATTAAATTTTCTTTAAATCACAGACTTTGCTGAGTCTTGTTTATACACTGGATCAGGACTTCAGAACTTAAACCTGCTGAAGCAAGGACTAAGCTGGAAGAACTCCTGCAGTGCAAACTTGGTTAGAGTCTCTGAGTATCACTGTATTATGAATATTAAAAAACAAAGATAATAACCCTGTTTTTGCCAATTTCTCTTCCGCTTCATTCAGCCCATGCAGAGAGTATTGAGATCTCCATCCATCCATGAAACACTGAAATGTCTTGCTGGCTGGTGTTATTAACACATGAAAAGCATCAGCAAGTGCAATTCTTTCCAAAGGATTTTTAAGAGTAAAACGAATATATAATTTTAATTTGGTTGTCCAAGGATCACACTGTTTCTCCATCTGTCTCTCTGTCCTTCTATCTGTCTAATAATTCCCTCTCTTTTACCAACAATAATTTCTGAATCTATTAATGTTTTTCAAACACTCTTGCCCAAGGAGTCAAAAGTCCAATGATATTCCAGTTTTGCAAATCATTCATTTTTCTGGAAGTTCAGAGAGCCTACATAGTTGAGAATCAACCAAGGCACATGTTGCATCCTGCCCGACATGTACATACACCCCACACTTTGGCCTTGTAGAAGCCAGTAGGCAGTACACTGCAGACTGTAGATCTATAATACCTACTTACTCATTCCCCTACAAATTGAACCAGACTTTTCTTTGCCTTTGTGTTTTTTCGTGTATTAAAGGTGCTAATTTATATACTTACAACAAATCAAACAAGATACAGATAATATGGAGAGGATTTAAAAGTCTCTTTGTAATTATCACAATAGATCTTTAGAAGTCCTCTAGGTAATTTCTTAATACAGAATCATAACTTCCTGTTAAAACGCATGGATTGCAGCTGGATCAGGATCGTAGTATATCTTTGCCGTTCAGACCATGCCAGCAGTACCTGTTGCTTCCATCCAACTCCCACACAGACCCTCTGCTCCTGTTTTCCCTTGCAGGATCTGCACCAACAGCAATATTTTTCTCTATGCTGATGCTGTGAAGCCAAATATTCAGTGTCACAGGAGCATGTACCCTATGATCATGTGGGGACCTATGACCACGTAGAAGAATATGGTTCACAGGCAAGTATACCGTCCACAGAGCAACACTGGTAAAAGACCAAGGACTGGTTCTAACAGTCAATATGGCAAAGATGCTGAGTCCTGCAACAGGCAAAGAGGAGTAAGGGAAGAAAAGAAGGAAATATGAACAGGACATTTTGACATGTATTCAGAACATTAAGAATGACAAATTAGATGAGAGTCAAATCGAGACACGAATGCTTTCTAGTAAAGCTAGGTGTAGATAGAAATAGGCAAAGCTGAAAATCAGGTCCCATCAAAAACATTTTATTATATCCGAAACAAAGTGTTTTGGCTTGAGTTCATGTTAAAAACCCTCTCTACTCTGTTAGAGAAAGACATTTTTGGTTTGAATCGTCATCTCATGCTGCTGTATTTTCTGAATGATGGTTACAGAGCAAATGTACTCAGCAGGCCTTTCTCTGCTGACACGGCACATATTGGATCCCCCTGGACCCAAAAGAGCCATTCTTGCTTATCAGTCCTGCACACAGACAGCCTTCTCTTAAAAAAAAAGAAAAGAAAAGAAAACTTGAAATTGTGTTTCTTCAGTCTGACTGCTCATTAGATAAGTCTTTTTTATTGCTAAGGGACACTTAAAATAGCCTCCCATAGGTCTGATGTGCTCTTTAGGCTATATAAAGCAAGTTTTAGGTTTTGTGCAAGGTCCTGGATTCAGTGCTATGGAAACTAGAGTCTTCATTCTCTCTGTACGGTTCTGTCAAGACAGCAGGACAAGTTTCCCCATGGTACCTTCTGCTGGAGTTAATAGTTTCTATGCATTTCTCTGAGCTTTAATGTTCTGATTAATCTGTGAGCTTCACTTTCAAGGCAGAAGAAATACCTATGGTAACTTTCGAACTGGTGAAATTTGTTCATTTGAAACCAAGGTGAACTCACGCATTCATTTCCTGTGAAAAACTCAGTATTTATTAGAAAATAACAATTTCTGATTATTGAAGGCATCTGCAGAGGTGAAATACATGTTGAAAGACTTGCTAAAGGCAAAAATACACTCCAAACTCTAGGTTCCCTAGAAAGAAATAAAAAAAATTAAAAAGAAGAAGGAAAAAAAAAAGGAAAAAAAGAAAATATCTATGAACATATGAGATGGGAAGTTCTTGAAAAGAACATTAATAGATCCTGGACCAGGCCTAGCACAAATCCTCATTCTTATATGGCACTCCCTATAGAAGTTTATGTACTTATAAAGAGGTTGAGGTTTATTCTTTCTTTTCAGCTCGCATACTGCTTTGTGGAATATGGAATATGTGGAATTATTATCAGCAACTGTGTGCCATAGCTACCTGGAATATCATCACTACCAGTCTTACCAGCTCTGTGTGAGGCACTATCAGTTGGTGCCGTTGGACTTATTCTGTCAGTCTGCTCCAAACAGTCATTCATTAGTTACCTACGTCTACATTATTTCAGCATTTAGGGGTGTTTTCTTATTTTTTTCCAGATAATAAAGTGGTTACACATTTTAAAGTCAATTATAGCCCTGCATATGGAGTGATTTAAATAAAGGAAGGAAGGAAGGAGGGAAGAAGATAATTTAAAGGGTTGTTCTGAAGATAATTTGCAACATATCTTATATATTTAGGTTGACTGCATCTCAGGATGCTTAAATCTGAAACAGATGGTCAGGTGATTTGAAAATCAGTCAAAGAGATCAGGAAATTAGCTCACAGCAACATGAAGGAAAGTCTGCTAGACTGAGAAGGGAAGAAAGATGAGGTTATTGATTGGGTTGGAGGGTAAATGGGAATACAATAGGTCTTTGGTTCCATGGACTGGAAAGAATCATTTTCTGGGTTATGAAAATGATATTCACCATGATACACACTTAGGAAAAGAAAGATGCAGTCTGACAGGCAATGCTTAGTTGCAGGCAGTTTAAAATCAGTGCCAATATAGAAACAGGAAATGTATCTTATAAATAAACATGATTAAAAGTATGAAGACTCCAGGAATTTGAAGTGACAGCTAAAGTGGCACCTTGTGGTTCATCATATTTGATCCCACTGTGTCAATGTCATAGTGGCAGCTGGTATCAAGAGCTGCTAGTGGGGAAGATGGTAATCAGCTGCTCTCCTCATCCTTGCCATTTTTCCTAACCAAGTTATTCATATTTATGAAGAGAGGGAGGTAGTGTGGAAACTGGGACAGTGGTTTTGAAAAGGAGAGAGCAGAAACAAGAAGGGATGCCTTGGTTCAGATCATGTCCTCAGGTAAGGAAAGGAAAGACGTTTCAGCAGCAAGCAAAGGCGAATATAGCATTTATCCCTCCCTAGGAAATCCATTTCTTCTCTCTAGTTCTGTCCAGCCCTGCACTAAAGCCTCCCTGTAATGTACACACAGAGTTGTACACACAGGTTCATTGACTGTGTAGCTGACAGGTAGTT
Organism: Crypturellus undulatus; assembly: GCA_013389825.1. Classification (NCBI taxonomy): domain Eukaryota; kingdom Metazoa; phylum Chordata; class Aves; order Tinamiformes; family Tinamidae; genus Crypturellus; species Crypturellus undulatus. The sequence continues at coordinate 327,192 of VWPW01001888.1, forward strand.
GTAGTGGTGGAAAATGTGGCTTGAAAATCTAGACAAAGGCAAGTCTCCCTTAAGCCAGGAGAATGCTTCACTGAGTTATGGGGATCTTCTTTTCCCTTCTCCTTCTCCCATTGCAAGGGATCTGTGTCAACTCAAGCAATGCATGGGGCTTCAAATGCAGTTCATCTGGAACTCCCTCCTTGCTGTATGAACCTCAAAACCAGGGGGTGCAATAAATCCCTCTACTCATCATCTTCCATGGTCCTACATTTAGAGATGAAATTAAGAATTCAGTATCTCTGTGATTTCATGGAAGGAATCCCTTAGTGGAGGAACAGAATTTTGCAACCCATAAGACAGATGGAGAAAGTATGGCAGCTATAGCACTGCTAACTGCCCACTGAGATCGATTATCCTTTCAGTCTTAACAGCCAGCTCCACCACACAAGTCTAAATTGCTGTCTTTACTGACAGACTGAGAGTTTTACTCAAGGAGAATCCTGTGTCTTACTTGCTCACCCTGTGCCCTAGAACACACATTTCTCCATATATCACAGTGAAGTGCCTATGCAGGCACATTTTGAACACAGCTTCGGGTTGAGCATTTGCACATCACAGTTTTAGACAGTGCGCGTGATTTTGAGGATGCAAGGAATATTGGTGACTGAGAATATTAAGGTAGTTCCTGAAAAATTCCCATGGATCATCAGCCAAGTGGAATGGAGATGGTCATTGCTTGAAAGGTCATTCCTTTCCTGCCATACCTGGAGTCTGGCACTTTTCATGGGACGTTATACTCACTACTTTACAGAAGTGTCAGCACTGGGAATGGGCATGGGTCTGACAATTATTTAATGTCTTTTCTCATCAGTGCTTGATTAGATTAAAAGTGGAACTACAACTTTTGGAAACATGTAAGTTAGCTTTTCATCATTTCCAGAGTTTATTCATTTCATTGTAATATATACATTGCATCTGTACACATTCATCTGTATTTGAAATCCAGTCTGTAAACTGTCCTATATATGCACATATATTTAGAAGTTAAATAAAAATATATCCTTTCCATGATCTTCTTTTCTTTAATAAAATAGCCTGTGAGGAAATTTCATTTTCTTTTTACTGTTTACTCAGCACAGTGAAAGAATATATTCAGACTGCTAAATTTCTTGACTTTTTCCTCTGCAGGTTATTAAAATGGACTCTTACTCTTATAAAACTCAAAATGTTGGTTTTTTTATCCCATAAATTGTGTTTTCATCTCCAGTGCTGGCCTCTTTTCAAATTTAGTGGTAAAAGGAAATCAAGATACCTACTTATCTGCAGCCAACTCCAAAACAGCTGTGCCTACACATGGTCTTCACAAGAGTCTTCTGTACTGTGGGTGTTTCAATCATAAATCCATGTGGTTAGAATATAAAAACAAATCAATTTAAATAAATGATTTCTTTAATAGAATGACTGGGACCATTATTACTGCCTCTGATGTGAGTCTTGCTCCTATAGTCTTTACCTTACTGGCCATATTCACATGATCTGTGCCACTGACTTTATCAAATTGGGAATATGAATAAGGATCACCTTCCTGAGAAAGGGATCACAGCACTGGTTGTTTGCAAATAATGTCACACTTTTTTATCCCCCTCATTTCACTTATTTGTTTACCTGCTGCTCATGTTGGAAGCATCCTGGAAAATCTGTCTCATTTAATGAGAGACTGTCACACTGCTGGAAGGAGCCAGGTTCACACAGTACTGAGATATCTTGGGTTCTGATCTGGCTCCATTTAAAAGAAGGTCCTTCAGACTCAGCTCCCTGGAGAAAAGCATTTACTGGTCCCTGGTATGCAGGCCTGAGGGCTGCTTCTGCAGAGGCTTTCACTGTTACATTGACTGCATGTGCTGAAACACGCAGGATGCAACTGGGTAGATTTCTCCAACCACTTGCAAGAAATAGCCCTTGCTAATGTCATCAGAGGAAATCATACCATCTCCATGAACTTCACATCTTTCTTACTATAGGAAGTGATTTCTTTATAAATTCATGCATTTTTCCCCATGACACAAATGTTCTTTATTTAGCAAAAAGGATTAAATTCAGTCCTGATACAGCTATACCAGTTGGGTATGAGTTACGGAAAGCTCTTGGTTATAGCAAACTGTTCCAAAATTTTCAAAATGTTCTCCTCTTCTACCTATATCAGGATGCTTTAGTCCCTGGAAACAGTAAGAGAGAAGAATCTCAGTCTAGAATTTTTTCTAGTCATTTCTCAGCTTCAGTCCAGTTAATTACAGTCCAGTTATAGACTAATTAGTGCCACTAAACATAAAGATGTCACTTATACAAATTACTGAGACAAAAGAAAAAATATTGTAATTAGACCAATTACGGGAACTGAGGTAAAAAGCAATAACTAAAAACATGAAAATCTATCAAGAACATGACTCTTGTAGAGCATGATAGAAAACTATTAGCTGCTACAAAAAAAAAAGAAAAAAAAGAGAAAAAAAGAAAATCAATGACCTGAAGATAACTCAGGTCCCAGACAACAAACATTTAACACACTTAGGCTTAGGATGGAAACATAACAGTCCCAAACAACATGAATTGAAGTTGATGTCAAATTTGATGAGATTGTTTGGCAAAAAAAAATCATCCATAGATTCAAAAATGACAAAATAAACTGTACAGCCTGCATCGCTGGGGCCTGGATGGGTGGTACTGTGGAACTTTTATCAGTGTATCCCCTACCCATATAAACTACACTGGAACTACTCTCCACCTCTACACTGATACCACACTAAACTTTAAGACAGGTTTGCTTTTGAGCACTGAATTCATAGAATTTTGTGTGTACTGTAATGATGATCCAAGGCTCTGGAGCCCAAATCCAAATTCCATGATTGGTGACACGGGCCAATGTGTTATCTAGTTTTGTGGAGGGACCTGAGCAGCTTGTCAAGCTGGACACATGACTGAAGGCACTGGGCCACCTCCTAATCCACCATCCCCTGCAGCAGAAAGAGTACAACTGGACACAGAGACATTTCAGCAGCACATAGAGAGCTTCATGGACTAAGCTCCAAGCCCAAACAACTGCCTGGAATCAATGATCTTGACAGAGCATCGCAAACTTCCCCAGCTTTTGCTGGAGCTGCATTGCCCATTGTTTTGCTTTGCCTTTGCTGAGAGAAATACACAGCCACACACTCATACTGAAATAAATGAAGAAGGGCCCATCAGACCTGGCATTTTGCTCTCTGCCAGGGAGAGGATGGAAGAACAAACAGCAAATGTCAGAAGTTGGTTGCATCACTCAGTGGGCTACTGAGGAGTGTGCCAGCCCTACGGTAAGGTAACCTAGCATAGGAAAGGGGCTGAGGACATGGAGTGCTGTGGTGTGCACTCTACCCTAAAAATATCAATTACCTGATAGAAGTTGGCAAAATGTCTGAAAGATGGCAAATAAATATTTGGTTAACCTAGTAAATTATTTTAACAAAATAGAAAGGTGATAGAATAAGAACGATACCCAATTTATGAAATCCTTAGATTATTTTAGGTAAGAAATTAGAAAATACATACTTTTAATCCTCTGTAGAAAAAAAAGTAAAGATGCATTTTTTTTATGACTTCATTCTCAAACACATTCTGCCACTAAACCAAAGCTATGGTAAATTGCTTATTCCAGAAATTTATGGTTTCCCAGCAATTAAGTTGGGAAATAATAATTATTGTTGCCGTTAAGAATTACTGCTACTGATAATAATTATAATGTTCTATCAATGAAAATTAGGCATAGGCATAGGCATGGAATTGTCAACAAGGCAAAGTTTCTGGAAATGAAATGAGTTTTAGGAAAAAATTATACTTGCCAGTGATCCACTGAAATGGAAGGAGTTTATATGCCAAACTGATGATTAGGCTATAAAAGGCTCAACAATAACTAATTCATATGTAATAACATGCATTTATTTATAAGGTTACAAAGCCTGAAAAGTTCTTAGTATCGCAGACTAGGTACTTGAGAATGAACATAAGGCTGTCTGGATCACAGCGTCCTTTTAGTAATTTATGATTAACTCATGCTACAGATAGCAAACAAAGCTTTTATTACTGGGAAATTATTTCATCTGGCACATAAAATTGCTGGAAGAGTTCTTTTTAATTACAAATTTTACTCATTTCTTCAGTTCTATCATGCAAATGTTTCCCTAGAAGAACAAGCTTTGCTAAACTAAATTAGAAAAAAAAAAATACAGGTTTATAAGCTTTAAAAAAAGTTGTTACAGACAATTTCAGAAAAATCATTCTAGGCACAGGCTAGGGAAAGNGCTTTAAAAAAAAGTTGTTACAGACAATTTCAGAAAAATCATTCTAGGCACAGGCTAGGGAAAGGAAGTGAAAGATAACAGATTCAGAAATGCCATCCAGTTTCCCAGTTATGATATTATTTGCTTCCAAGATGATCTTGTGGTTAAAGTTGAACCAGGCCACATCAGGGCCACATCCTCTAATAGTCAATCTGTGGGTTTTGGGGTAAGTCATTACATTTTGACCTGTCTCAAAGTTCACTCGTTTAAAGAGAAGTTATGAGATACTTTCCTGCTGTCACTAAATGCACATATTAAATGAACTCAGAGCAGATCATAAGAGGACAAAAGTTAAGTTAAAGCACCTATAGTTTTCACAGCAGACCTTAGTTTCAATTTCTCTGTTACATATCTCTACATATCTTATATACATACATATATATACATATACATATCATATATATTCTCTCTACATATCTCTGCTAATAGGATTAATCTGTTTTCCACTGGTAAAACCGAGATAATGAAATTTTAAATAAAACCTTTCTTGGTGCTCTCTAGTGTTTCAGGAGCAAAACACAAGTTTGCTTCCTGGTAGGGGTGGTTTCTGTTAGGTTCTGATACACTGGAGCAGTTTGATAAAGGGGCAGTATGTCCATTTCATTATCTCTTGACTTGCCTCTGTTGCCATCTAGTGATTCACAAGAGCCTGCTGGGAGTAATGGCGACTTCTGCCCAGTTTTGTCATCTCCTTTTTAATCTAATTCCATCACATTTTCTTTCTCAGATCTGTTGAAAAGATCCTTCTGTCCACACCTTTTTTTTGTAACACCTTCTCCAAGCTTTCCTATGAATAAAAATAAGCCTAGTTGACACCAAGTTGTAATTTGCATGAGCTAATTTTGCCAGATTCTGGAGAATTTGTTTGGGATATGTTCCAACATGCAATGAGTTGAGAGAAGGCATCTCAAGGTCAGCACAAAGAAGTAGATATAAGTGAGAGAGGTGCAACCAGACTTATTATCAGGATGTCTCATGCTGTAGTAGAGGAGCAAAAAACCCTACATCTTGCCCATCCTTGCTATTAGATAACCCATAGCCTGGGCTGTCAGTATGGTGAGATACACTTGTTTGTACGACTCTTGTCCTCAGATAATGGTTTCTGCCCTTGCAGTCATAGTTTGTGGCCACAAACTGCACATTGGGATATATTGTTCTACCTCTACCCATCGTCAAGTGCAGAAAGCTCACCTGGCAGTTGACCAGCCATGATAAGCTGGTTATGGATGTGTTGCCACTTCTGTTGCTTAAAAGCTCCTTACAAGGCTGTTGTGCTTGTTGAGCTCTTCAGGAAGGTTTTTGCAATCATCCTGGAGTGCTGTGCTGAGTAGTTAAATGAACTGTTTCTATCACATTTGAAGTCCTCTGTGATAACAGGATCCACCGGCTATGTTAAATCTGGGAATAAAATGCAGCTCTCCTTCATAGTTGTCCTCTCAAAAAAACTACTGCATGTGGTAACTGGACTTGAAAGGTATCAGCAATAGTGCTTGATTTCAGCGGTGTCTTTCACCTGTGCCCAGGTCCTTGCTCCACAGACTCCTGCTATGACGGTAACTTGAAAGGTTACTATATCTCCTCATTGGTATTTTGGAAAAGTGAGTCATGACATGCCCAAATGAAGATCATGCAAGAAACTAACTTTAACTACATCACTAATAGCACTTGTGCTCCCTCACCTTGCAAGGATGCACACAGACATGCTGCAGTCCCATACCCAACATGTTCTCACTCCCCTCTCTAGCTCCTTACACTGAGATAGCTCCACATACAGGTCTTTCTGCATCTACAGGGAAAAAACACCAAACACCATTACAACAAAACTCTATTTTACATAACATAGAAATGTAGGTTAGATTTTTTTTCTGGTTTGGGTTGTTTGTTTGCTTGTTTGTAGGTATAGTATTACTTTGCTATTAATACTATACCTCTAGGAAGCTGAAACTTTTTTAGTCTCTACTGTCTTAAGATGTAAGGAGCCTTTCTGATGGCTGTTTTCCCTGGTAACCACTATGGCCTGGACTCACAGGTAGACTGTGCATCAACACCAAATGTATCTACACTAGAACTCCAGAAGTAGAGTTGTCCCTCCCAGTATAGAGTGTGTCCGATCATGAGCTGGTGCCAGAGTCCGGTACACTCTGAACAGGTTCTTTTAGATATTCTACACACATGGGGAGTACAATATGTAAACTAAAAGTTTACTTTAAAGATATTTGTTGTTATATGAGATTTTCCATTTAGCAGAGTGATACAGCAATATACTGAGATCATGATTCAAGAGTACATACAAACAGAGTTCAACCACAATACCAATGTCATTGCCATTACTGGTCTGTCTAATACGCCCACTGTCACTATGCTGGGCAAGCCCAATAGCTGGGAAGAAATACCTTAGGTTGAAGTCTAAGTCAAGTCCATTGCTCTCTTCAAAATTCCTTTGTTAACTGCTGAGGTTTTATACTCTGTGTTTATACTCTGTGTTGAGCTAAGCTGCACTTCCTTCATGATTTGCTGTCTAATCTCAAGGACATATTTACATTCTTTGGGTCAGCTCAAGAAGGAACATTTACACTTGGTCTATGGCTCCCAGGCTAGCACAAAGGTCTCCCTCTGGTCACCTTTGTGTTGAGACAGTCAGTTCTCTGTGCAACAGTTTTGATTAAAGAGCTATATCCCACATCATTCCTGAGCTTCATGAGCGCCTTGCCCTTGTCCATCTCTCTGAGCTTTCTTCTGTTGTAGAAATTATTGGTTGGTCTCATCCAAGGAGTAAATCTACTCAATAAGGAAAAAGGGAAGATGTGAAGAATAACTGTATATTCCAGAAAAGACAATAGATCTCACTGAGTATCAGGATCTGGCATTTTCAGAAATATTGCTTTGAATTTTGATTTTTTGACAGTATTTTTATGTGGGAAAAGTTTCAGATTGGCTACATGCACAATTCATTTCTTATATTTATTCTAGACTAGACACTAGAGCTGGTGACAGTACAGTGTGAAACTGAGACTCTTCTAGTAGAGTACAATATGATTTTAAGAAAGAGAAGAAGTTTCCAAAACCCAGCTATATTTTTACTAGTGATTTACATATCATTCTCATTCAGGCAACTTCAATAGACCATTCAGGCAGCTTTAATGGTGGTATTTTTGATGGCAAAATGGCTTCAGGGGCAATTTACAGTACTGGAAGTGAGTCGAAAGGAAGTGAGAACAATGAAATTTTTCCAAGATAAGATAAAAAGTTACATCAATAAATGACAAAATGATGGTGAACAAAGTGAAAAGAGAAATACCCCTCCCTGAGCTTTCTTTTTTTCCCAAGTAATTAACATATTATTGGCCTCAAAAAGGCTTGGATAACCTTGTCTCCTACTTACAGCAACCTTGCTAATAGTTATCTCGCCTTAGAAAAAGCAAGCACTTTACATTTCTCTAGCGCTTTTCACTACAAAAGCATAGAGTTGGCAATCCTTATTCCAACCAATAGGTAGAGCAAAATCCTCAGGCACCATTGAAGGGCAAATGTTTTGGCTGGGACACAGCAGCTAATTAATATTTTTCTTGTTTGCAGAACTGCAGTGTCCCAAACAAGGTCAGGGCTGCATTGTGATAGGCATTGTATAGATTTGTAGAAAGAATGAGTTACTCTTCAGAGCTCAACAGAAAAAAAATAAGAAATTAGAGGACAGAGTGGAAGAGCAATGAAATCGAGCATACTCACACCAGAAAAAAAAAAAAAGCAGCACTCAGAACATGAAGTCTAATACAGGCTTCTGCCCAGTATACCATAATGCCTCATAGCAGAAAATACATAACTATCTAACAAAAGTAAAAGTGATTTTAGGTTATCTTTTGAAGGAAAGAGTTGCAACAGCAGCTTAGATGCCTTTCTGAAACAGAGGTGAGTTTTTACAATCAAAAACAGTTGAAGATCTACAAGTGGACCAAGTGAACTCTGTAGCCTTTGCTAAGCTGCATGCAGTGTATTTTTATGCAAAGCAGAACAACTCAAGTTGCATGCATAGGACCTGCGTGGTTTCTCAGACTGAGCACTCCTGTGCTGAAACTCAGGATTGAATCAAAATGAGTTTTGCAAGCAATATTGAAATGGAGATTCTTATATAATGTATATCTCTGGGAACCTGGGTATACATGGGTAATGAATGTAATACAATTTTAATGAGAATTTCATTTTATGACTCAGGACACAAGAAGACATAACTTCTCCTAATATAATTACTTTTGATTAATCTGTGGGTGTTATTAATTTCAGGCAAAGTTTTGCTTTTTTGAATGTCCAGACTAATGAAATTACTCTCATTATTTTGAGGGGAAAATGATGACACAGATATAATAGGCATTGAAACAGAGATGCATTGGACAGCTTACTGGAAATTGAAATTACAGCAAGTTAATATTGCACATTGACCCAAGATCATAGTGGCCACTTTTTCAACGCAAACACTTTTATCTCTCTCTGCTAATGCTGTTAACACACACACAACACAACCTGCTTTAAGCTATTACAGATAACCTCTCTGAAACACAAAGAAGGGATGAGAAAGAAGGACTGTTAAAGGAACAAAAGTATTTCACACAGGCATATTTTCAGTATAATTTATAATCTATATTCTGATAGTGGCCAAGGGCGTGAAAGAAAATTGGGCTCCGTTATGTGAGGTGTTGTTCAGACTCTCATGAAAATAAAGTCTAAGCCCAGAAGAATTCAAAATCTTATTTCCAGCAAATCAACAGGTGAATATACAAAACACAAGCAGGGAATGCAAAGAGGGCCAATGAGGGAGACAATATTAAGGAAGGATATTGTGATGAATTCTATAATGATATAATCTCTTTGCTTGAAGCCTGCACTGTCTCACCATGTGTTGTGCCTTGTTGGAAAGGGTAGCAAGACAGAAAGTTGACTCAATGTCCTATACTGACCAGATAGACCTCACAAGAGGCTGAGCATTTTGCATTGAGGGGAATTTTTGCCCATCCTGTGAGCAATCAGGTTGATGCCACTAGTGGGTAGAGCAAATGAAAGCCAGCAGCAAACTGCTAGTGGAGGCAAGACCAGCAGACTTCTAGAGAAGATGAAAAAAAGAGACTGTTCCATGGACCCAACAGATCCTGCACCACACATCACATTTGTTCCAGTGCAGAAAAGCACAACACATTACTAGACTAAGCCCAAAGCTGCAGGAAAAGGCCCAAGAGGAAGAAGAAGCTCCAGTTCATAACCCTTTCATTCCTTGAAAGGGTTGAAAGATCATTTAAAATTTCCACTTTAAAAATGACTTCTTTGGCCTTAGAACCATAGAATCATTATGGTTGGAAAACATCTTCAAGATCATGGAGTCCAATCATAACCCCTTCAACAACATGTCTGTTAAACCATGTCCCTAAATGCTGTATCTACGTGTTTCTTGAACACTTCCAGGGACAGTGACTTCACTACTTCCTTGGCAGCCTGTTCCAATGCTTGACTACTCTTTCTGTGTCAATTTTTTTTCCTAAATATCTAACCTGAATCTCCCCTGGAGCAACTTGAGGCCATTTCCTCTTGTCCTATTGGTAATTATTTTGGAGAAGAGATTGACTCCAACATTGCTAAAACCTCCTTTCAGGTAGCTGTAGAGAACGATAAAGTCACCCTTGTGCTCATAAAGCCCATCTGTGAGGAAGAAAAGACTTTTTGGTGTTTGAGGTATGCTCATATTCCAGTAAGGTCTCTGACTCAACTTCAGGTCCCATTAAGCCTGTGTCCATATTCAAACCAGCTGTAAACCAAAACTTGTTTTCTCCAAATAATAAGAAACAAGACTGAACCAAAACTGAACCTTGCTCCCCGCTAGTGAATGAAATTTCAGTTCATTTGGTATGCTTTATATGCAGGAGGGGAACATTGTCTAGTTAGAGGATGAAAGTGCCCAGATGAACATGTTACTAAATTAATTATTTGCTCTTTGAAATCAGCTAAATCCTGAAGTCCCCCCTAAAAAAAAATCTTGTGCTGAATTTCCACAAGTTTGCCTGTACAGGGCCAGAGGAAAACTGAATATTCTTTTATTGGATTTAGCAATGGATGAATATTTTTCATTCTGCCACAAGAAGCTTATTTACTTTCAAAGAGGTACTAAAATAAAATATTACGAAAGATAAATGCTTACATCTAAATGGCAAATACATTCCCTATGTATTCTTAATTGGGGCACAAGTAGTGGGAAGGTGTCTTCTCTTCCAAGTATTATTTTTCCTCCATATGTTTACCATTATTTTCACTTATTTATCATTGTTAGCAAAATCCAGTTCCGGTTGTGTAAGTATTCCTCAATGTCCAATTTGCGATATATTAGGCAATGGAAATATATGAGAGTTATGTCCCTTTTTCTCTTTTTTTCCATATTTTATACCCATTGCTTTCCTTTGAGGTTTACTACTAGGAGATGCTTGTTGTTAATTACTGCTTATAGTTATACTTAACTAATTTTTAAGTTAAGTGTTTGCAAGCTAGGTAACTGATAAGTGACTTTTTCCATGTGTTTGCTGGAGATGACGCGAAAAAATACATTCTTATGGAGCTGAAGAGCTCTATGTCCTGCTTACTAGACATTTTGAAGCTGAGTTTTGCAACCCAAGAATACCTGGAGACTTGCACTGATGCTGTAGAGAGCATATGGTTGCATGGCTGCAAAAACTGCACTTGAACTCCTGTGATTTTCAATTTCTAGATTGCTTCCCAGACTGCTCATGTGATTTTGGGCATGTTATTTAGCCTCTGTGGACCTCTAAAAATGGGTACAATGCAGTGCTTATGCTCCAGTCCTCCAAGTTCTTTTTGTCTCGGCAAGATAATAAATACTTTTCAAAGCTGGAACACCCTCTGATGAGAGTATCTACCTTAGAGGAGGTTCCAAATGTGTTATAACACACACACACACAAATAACACAAATAAAATCTAGGTAATCCCCTTCAGTCTTTGAGAAGGGAAAGTCCTGGAACCAGGAACTATCAGTTAGATTTGTACTATTCTGCAGTTACTTCAAGCATCTACAATAAAAGACAGAAATAATCTGAAAAAAATACAAAGCTGTCTCACTTCTACCATTTCCCTAATAAGTATCTCACTGTCACTCCCTCACTTTTAATTTTGGCATTCATGTCAATTCTTAAACATTAAAACAAGTATGGTTCCTTACTTAGGCAATCCTATTAAACATGATTCACCTGCACCTAACAACAAGCTTGTTATAAAGGCAATTCTACATTTTCTTTGTCAGTCTAGAAATAAGCATTATACAGAACAATCCTACTCTGTTTTCCAAATTACAGCATAATAATTGGCTTGTGGTTCCGAGTCACGACTGAGATTCTGTCAGTGACTGGGAATCTACTTTTTGTCTTCTTTCTTTCTTTCATTTCCATATTTGTAGCTTGGTTTTAAGTTAGAGTTGCAGAATTATTCAGCAGTACAGACCAACAATATCTCTTCACTGCACAACTTTCTTCACCAACCCACTATTAAAGATGCTGGAAAATGTGTGCAATAACGTCTGTACCTACAGAAAGCCAAATCCTAGAGCAGAATTTTTTGTCTGCTCTTCAATCTCAGAACACAGTGGGATAGTAACATTTCATTCCTGAAAATAGATGGTGAAAATCTGCCAAATGGATTTAAAGCAAAATATTCAGATATGAGGCTGATGAAAAGTAAAATAAAATATAGTCCTTTTTAAAGATGTCACTTTGAAAAGTGTGGCCCAAGGTCTAACTAAAGATAATCTCCAATTATAAAGAAGCACAGCTTCATGTTAGTGATCCTAATGAAATTAGACTCTGAAGCTCAAATGTAAATGATAATATGCATGCAGAAATCTCACTCCTTTAATGATGTTGAGCAATCAGCATAGAAACAGATTTTAAAGTAAGAGTATTATTTTATCTTTAAGATTTTTTCCCTTCAAGTGGAAACTTTGTCACATCCGATTTTTTTGAAGACATCCTGAAATACATAATTGGCACCATACCACTAAGAGTGGAATGCCACTTGTGATAAAAGGTATATAATTCTGTGTCCCAGTGTGTGGCTCTGCATCACAAAATTAGACAAGGCTTATGTATTTCAAAGCAAGGGACTGAGCTCCAGCATATCAGAGCCATCTGCTGAACAAGTCAGACAGAAACCGCCACAACCACCAAACCACTTGCTATTGCCAGCTTTACCTAGAAGGAAACACAACATGTCACACTAGTCTGACATTCCCTGTTGTCAAAGAAAATGACTTGCATACTGATCCAGCCAACTTTAAGCACAGAAGCGGTTCAGACTGATTTTGTCAGCTGGACTGAAATAGCAGAAAAGGCAAAGGATCTGGGATCAAAGTGTTTCAGCCTCAGACTGCAGAGCTACTATTCTCAGAAAAGGCCATTCATTTTGCATGTCTTTGTTCAGACAAGGGTCTCTAGATGAGAACATAAAATACATGACAAATTAGTCACTTCCCTCCCCTCCAAAAAAAAAGTTACAATTCTGTGAAGGCACAATCACCACTAAGGATCTGGAATAAAAAGACTACAATGAACAGAAATTGCCTAGCTTTATTATGACACGTTTACAGAATTGGTTCCTTCAGTTTTGCCTAGACTATATGCTGTACAGAACTAAGACATGGAAACAAAGCTGGTCTACAGTCATACATACCCCTTAATAAGTTTCTATTCCTGTGGCAACTAGTGTTTTCCCCCAGACTTATTCTGGGAATAGCATCGGTCAGGGACTATTCCTATCAGTCAGTATAGTTATAGTCACTCTGTTTTTTAAAAAGAGAAGGGAAAGACAATTTATCCATACTGCTGTGAGCTGTGCCAAGCTGCTTGTCCTCCGAACAAGAACACAGCCCCTCATCAGCACAGCAGAGATACAGGGTGTGTGTGATGGAAGCAGGCACACACACAGCACTATTCAGGATTAAGTGGGATCCACATCGCTGAGCCTCTGTCGGTGAATGTACTGGCACTGAAGGAAGCTGCAATGCATACAGGGTAGTATTTCTGGGTAATAGTAATTTTATTTCATTTTTGCCCTACCACACACCCTGGAGGAAAACAAAACAAAACAAAAAACAAACAAACAAACCAACAAAAAACCCCCACAAAGTAAAGAGGCACCATTCAGGAGTCCTAAGCAACTGGATGCAGAACCTCCCAAGCCAGGGAACTACTGACCATCCGGAAACATGTTGTGTGTGTCCTAAAGCCTCTTGACATTACATTACACATCTTGCATTTTAATTTCTATACTTGAAGCATCTCCAGCTACTCCTTTCCACAGATAACTATGTCAGTAAAACAAAAACATGAATCTGAGATGCCTTATGCTGCCGGCACTCTATTCACTATTCATATAATAAAAAAATTGTGAGACTCACCCCATGTCTCTGTTCAGACTATAAGTTCTTTGGGGCAAGGACCTTCTAGTGCTCCATGTTACAGAGTGCTTAACATAAGGCAGCCCCAGTGTTCACTGGCTGTCAGGCATGGCGGTAATAAACATGATTAATAATAATAATCCTTTTAGAAGTCCACCAATTACCAGAGATCAGAGCGAAACCTTGCAGGAAATGGGAGACGCCTGCCCTGGGATATTTTCTCTGTCATTCTTAGTACAAATTAAGGCCAACAAGAAAACTGTTCGTAATGAGCTCTGGATGAAAGTCATCACAGGGAGGGAAGTGTAAGGGATCTAGCATATGAAGGAGATGTGTACGAGGCACTGGGGAGAGGGATCCTCCTGGGCTCATCATTACTACAGTTCACTGATCTTGGCCTGAGTAATTCAGTCTTTAAGGCTTTAATAACAATTGTGGCACAAAAGCAGTCAAAATGGACTCACAGTGCTTTCTCCTTCTGCTTGCTGCAATTAGGATGACTTCTTTAACTGGGTGTTTTCTTGTTCTTTCCCCGAACAGCCCTTGCCGTATTCTTCTCCTCCTTCCTACACACACCGCGTCTTCCTCACTTCAGTCTCTCGCTCGGCACCCCAAAATCATCACTCCCGCCCCCGCACGACACGCAGCCGTCCTCCCCTCCACCGTTTCTCACAAAAGCTCGCCTATGCCTGCTCTGTGTATGGTGTTCCCAGGTGGTGATTAACAAGAACTCTAGCTGGAAATAAAACCTGTGACGAGCGCCTATAAAATAACAAACATTACCTCAGGTGAGGGAGGGAAAAGCATCCGTGTCTCTGCCAACACATTTACCAACTCATGGCAACCAATTTAAAATGAGGAGTCTCTGGGTTTCATTTCAGCCAGGGCATCCTAAAATTCCTCCTAGTGAGGAAAACACTGCAGGAGAAGAGCCAGGCCCATACATCATTAATTAGGAGCTGTTGTGGCATCTCCCCAGCTTAGCTGATTGCCTCAGTGCTACAGAGAGTGAGCGGATTTTCCTACTATCCATTCAAATGCCACAAAAGAGAAGCAGAAAAAGTTTCTACCTCTGGTGGTGGCAGTGTGAGTGGGACTTCCCTACCTCAGACCTTCCTAGGAGGCCACAGGGGGATGTGTATTGAGTCCACAGACGTTTCCTCTAATGTTGGAGCTACAGACCTGTGCAACCTGAGAGATACCTCACAAACACCCGTCTGCTGGTTTCCTCTGTGGATCTCATTCTGTGTCTGCTTGTATTTCAGGCAGAAACAGCCCAGGACCTACCACAATGTGCCTCGAGGAAGGCCTAGTAGTGTGCAAACAGAGCCAAAGGCATTTTAACCTCTACCTCTGTGGTTTCAACCGAGAAATTTGACAACATACCCTGACTGCATAATGACAGTGGTTCAGAGGGGACTATCCAAGGGGCAAAGTGCAAAGAAAGATGTCAAAATAAGAAAAGTGTGATCTAAACTACATATCCCTTAGGGATACTTTTGTGTTAAGCTGTGGAGGAAAATTTAAGACTTTTGCAGGGCTGGTACAAGGGAACAGCTGAGTTTCTATTCCATGAAGAAAAGTTTTCTCTCAGTTATACTGATAATAGTGATTTAAATTCAACTTCCTGATGTGAAGTTATTTCTATATAAATGTTGTGGAATGCCACAGGACAAAACCCCAGGAAGATCAGAACAGTGTATTTTGGACTTTTGCTTGATTTTAGAAATTATTTTCTAAATATTCCATGTTACATGCCTATGTACTTGCCATTAGAGCAAGGATGGGGACATGCTAAAGCAATTTCAGTGCATACAACAGACAACTCAAACTCCAGACACTGTTGTGACTGAAATCTTGTCCAACCTGTAGGACAGGATTCATCCTGCCCAACAAATGAAGATATAATGTGTCCTAAAGCCCCAGACTTTGTTCCGGATTGCCTTAATTTGACTGCATTATATCCTCTCACATAATTTCTAATCTTGTTTTCCATTGTCTAAATTTGTCATGTGTATTATTGGCCTCTGGTATCTTTGTATTTTAGTCCCTTTTAGCTAACTCTTATGCCTCCTCCATTTCTTTCCCCACTTGTGATCACTGCTGTTTTTGGAAAAGACGTTTGAGATAAATGAGGAACGAGCAGAGATCAGAATCTATTGACTTCATTAAAGAAACTTTCCGATTGCTTTGGTCTTCAAGTAAATAATGTATAATGAGCAGCCTTCAGAAAGTATGAAGATGCAGGATATTCAAAGGCCTTGATCTGTTCTGAGGACAGTCCGTAAAATGAGTCACTCTTTCAGCTTCATGACAAGATACCAAGAGAGATATAGATTACAGTTTTGTTCCTACGTTATAAGTCACACATGTGCACATGGCTCTACCCAAGCTGGTCCTCAGGACTCTGTAGGAGCCAAATTACATCCTTTATAAGGAAGCAAGTGACCAGGTCCCTGTATCTGGTCCTATTACCCATGTGCCACATCATGGATATGTCAGAAACCATTCTCACTGCATTTGGGTTTTCTGTTCCTACTAATCCCATTAGCAGGAGTTGACTGCAGAAGAAATCTTTCTGATGTTTGGGGCTCAGATGCTCTTTGCCATAGACACAAGCTAGATGCGTCAGCTGTGGGGGCCTGGGATGGTAGCAGGTTTCTCCTCTTCAACTCTTTGAGTATTCCTCAGCTCCTAAAAAGCAGTCCCTCGCTGCACTCAGCTCTTCTGCCTTCTAGCAGTGAAGTACTGAGGGAGGAGAAGCCAGGAAGAGAGGGAAATAGACCGAGTGTTACCATAGAAGAAAAATGTTGCAGCCTCCAAGAAGACGACATGGCTTTGCTCGAGTCTGAGGAGAGAAAGGGAAATTTGGAAACACCAGGACAGGTCAAGAGGATGGTGCAGCATCTTTTTTTCAAATATTGTTCACATTTTGTCAACCATGAAAGGCTCAAATATATTTAATCTTTTAGCATAATCATAACAGGCTTCAGAACTGAGGCCTCCACCTTAAGTAAAATGCTTTGTTACCACTGATTTTGCTGTGAAATTGTTCATTCAGTTCAGATAAAGATATATTAGCCAGATCCAAGAATTATGGCCTGTACTGAAAAATCTCCCTATCCAGAGTTAACCTGAACATATATAACATATATTCTACCTCTTTTTTTTTTCTTGGTATCAGCTGATTATTTGGTCCCTAAAAACATATTTCAACAACATTTATTTAGTCACATCTCGATTTAAAATCTGAATTTGGTGGAAGCATTCTCTTCTAATGAGATAAGACCAATGCTGAATTTCAGCCCAGCAGAATATTATTTTTCCCCACCTGAGTTATATGATCTTTTTAATAGAAGTGTCATATCTACCTTAATTATCGCAATAGAATAAGAAGATGTTACAACACTGATGACAGCAAGTAAAAAATAACAAGAAGTAATATATGGGAATATCTATTTTTTAATATTATTGATCTCTGTGACAGAGGCTCTTGGTAATATGCAGTTCTGAATTTTTTAATAGAGAACTTAAAAGAAAAAATAAATAGAGAGACAAATCCCTATTTGAGTCCCATTTGTGAGCATCCAATAAAAGACACCATCATTTCTTACTGTTCTCAGAACTGGGCACAAAACCCCTACAAATCTCTTCTCCTGGACTTGGCCCCTACTTTTTTAGGTTCCTCCATTTTCTCACATGTAGCTCCATGGAGAACAAAAATCTATTTTTATAGAACATTTTTTTTTCCTTTTCTGCACATTGTGGCTTGTTCCCCGTAAAGACAATAGAAGACTATGTGACTGAATCTGTCTGGAATTAAAATCTTAATATTTATGATTTTCTTTTTATATTTATAGGCTGATTATTTATATTTATAGAAATTCTATGCCCTTTGAACACTGCAGGATTTTTTCCTTATGTCTGACGTATCTTTTTCTTGCTGTGCTTTAAGCCTAGATTTCTAATCACACCCTTTCTTTCTCCTTCCAACTTTTAACATCACTATGAGCTTCCATTCAGTCCTCTGTAGATAAGACAGTTGTAGTCCACTCCGTGCATTCTCACAGACCATACTTTCTAGATGTCTGTTTGCTGGCATTCCAAAATAAGCTTTTTCAAAAAGTGTCTCACACATCTTGAAGAATGAACCAGATGCAATTAATAAATGTCCCCTTTGATGAAATTGTGCTGGAAACAGCCTACTTGGTTAAATTCCAAAGTTGTAGAAGGATTTAAGTTTTTTGAATGCTTGGGATTAAATTCATTTTTAATTTGAGCATATTAAAAACATCATTAGAAAGAGAATAATGTATAGGAAAGGGAAGTTGCACAACCTTCTACACTTATAGAGTCATCCTACAGTAAAATAGAATCTACCATTTTAAGTGGAGTGATTAATCTGTTACTTGAGTGAGATATATTGGAAGTAGCATATTGAATCCTTTATTAAAAAAAAAAAAGCATAGAGAATCAGATAACATTCAGATAACATTGACATAAAAGTTTCTTACAGATAAATAAATATTAAAATCCAATGGAGATGAATTGCTGT
The DNA here is from genome assembly GCA_013389825.1 of Crypturellus undulatus. NCBI lineage: Eukaryota > Metazoa > Chordata > Aves > Tinamiformes > Tinamidae > Crypturellus > Crypturellus undulatus. Next base: position 345,536 of record VWPW01001888.1, read on the forward strand.
TTTTCATGTATGTACAGACCGTGTTTATTTATCTTCACTTCAGTACACAGTCACTCCAGACAGGGCTCAACGGGGAAGTTTTGATAGGATATGTTCTATGTATTTGGTTTGCAGTTTGTCCTTTCTGTTTTCCTAATTACTGTTTTTAGAAACCTTTACTGTTTCAGAAGACCTCTGTGTTTTTCTTTGGAGAAAATATAGGTCCTTAAGAGTGACTGTAAGCTTGTAAACTATAGGTTTGCTTCCCTTAGCTATCTTTCATATCAATATTAGGAATACTCCAGATACCATCAGGTTTCCTAAATGACAGGTTGAAAACATAGTCCCATGATAAAACTCACCAAACCTAGATAGTAGTTCATGAGTAATGAAAAGTAAGTTGTCAGCAGTTACGAAAAAAGTAGAGTATTTTTTTCGTTGTTCTAGGATTTTTCAAGATGTTGTTGTTGCTTGCAACATCTGAAACTTGACCTTACAGAAGGAGACAAGAAAGTATTTTTTTTTTATGTTATCCTGTTTCCTTTTTGCTTTCAACAACTCTTCACCATGTGTTTTCACTGTGAGGGCATCCTGGGTTACCTATGTATCACTTAGTGGATTGAACAAAAAAAAAAACAAAGGCAAAAAAGTCCTAGCCCAGATTTAACACAGTGTAACACAAAATTCATCAGGTTTTGGAACCTGGAAAGATGTAGCAGGCAATAGATGGCAGAAGTGAATAGTGGTGGACAGGCAGTGCTGGTAATTTGATTTCCCCACTTGTCTGTGTGCATCTTTCAGCTACTTATAAATAATAAGGATTAAAAAAAAAGACTCACAGAATTTGACTTCAATTTTTTTTAAAAGATATCTAAAAGCTTAAAATACACAGGCACACACACACACACAGCATAGTTCATATATACACTACGTATGTAAGTATGAACATACAAGACTTTACTTAGGATTCACACAGCATCCTATATCCAAGTGTGCAGAATCCAAATACCAAAATGTATATCGTGCAGAAGGAGTAATATGACAACTAAAGAAATTTCCCAAGGGAAGTAGATGCTTCTCCAGCCTCTCTCTTCAATCCCTATTCATCATGCAATACAGTCAGATAAACCTCTATAGCTGGTTCTGTGTTGTTAAGACCATTTCTTTGTATTTTATTGGTGAGTGGCACACAGACACCTTTTTTTCAGGAGTGCTTATACTCCCTAGACTGGAATATCACATTTCCACTTGCAATGCTGACAAATTGCATCATCATAAGCTACCCTTTGGAATTTTATTGCACAGGTCTTGATGACTGCCTATGGCATTCAAACATTGACTCTAGCAATAGGTGTTTCAATGGTTTTAAATCTCTAGCGCTCTCTCTTTCTCATTTGAAATATAAATGGTGAATTGAACTTTACTGCAGAAATAATCAATAAGAATCAAGCAGAAGGGAGGAGGCCATGGCAGGGTGGATGGATACTTCAAAAGAGGCAATGTCAATACACTTATCTTTTGCTCACACCTCAAAAAGCCCAGTCTGGCTTATAGATTTCAGAGTAATTTCCATCATGAATTAATGTTTCCTACAATGTGGTTGTTTACCTGTTTGTTTGCTATTTGGTTTTCAGTTATGCTTATTTAACCTTTTGAAGTCAGGATTGACTCTTCCTGCTTTGTGACATGCAAGGTTCCATTAAAAAATTCAGATAACATTTCAGGCACTCTCAACAAAACCAGAATCTCCAAAATTTCTTTCCTCTATGTTGAGGCATGATTTTCATTGACATTCAGGCATGTTTGCCATGCATACAGATTTAAGAAAGAGTAGCCTTCAATGGTTTGCCCAGGTCAAGGTTATTTCTGCACTGAAGACATTAGCAAAGCAATGAACTTGCAAAACCTCAGGATGTACAAAAAAGATTTAGACTGAAATAGAAAATTCATAGATTTGTCATGCTCAGGATGACAGATTCTCATTTTTAATTTGCTTTCTGTCCAGAGAGAGTATTTGTAAAGTACTTGTTACCAAAGTAAGGAGTGAACAAACTGTCTCTCTGGGCATCCTGCTGTCCATCCGTAGTTCAGTCTGCACTTTGGGAGGTACAGATCTTCTCCCTGCAAGAGAGAGGCAATGACAATATCTCTGCAAGCGGCTATAGTTGAAGAGCATATGTGCCTTGAACACTCTGAGTTCTGCACTTACCCCTGCTCTTTCCTGCTTTTAAAAGTGAGCATGACATGAGAGTCTAAGAACTGCTATACTGAGCCAGACCAAAGGTCTGTCTGGTCCAGTATTAACTTTTCAACAGAGACAAGGAGGACAGTGTATCATGGTGTTCCCCGGGACCCTTTTAGTGTCTCTAGCTTTTCACAGCCCTGGACTGCCTAAAATAGCACCTTTGTATTTCCTACTCCTTGAAGAACTCTTTTTTTTCCTGTTCATTTTTCCATCTGCTTGCTGAAGCAATGTTAACTTGTAGCATACACAACTCTCTACAACCTGAAGCTGTAAATCCTAACTGCGTGTTATTGAAAGAAGTATCTCACTTGGGTTTGCTAATCTGATAGTTTCTTCCGATGACTTCTATATCATGCATTTGCAGAAAGAGTGACCGTCCATTCCCTATTCATCTTGTCACTGATGATTTTATAGGCTTTTATTTGCTTTAACTTACTTCTTGTCCAGCCTGACAAGCTGCGGCAACACCTTTTCTGAAAGCTACATAATTCTTGATGCTTGATGAGAAGCACAGTGCCATGCTACACATTGGGGCACCTTTGAGCTAGAGTGGTCATGGGTCTGGGCAGCTCAGAAGGTATCCAGAAGGTAGGTGGACATTAGATTTACATTAGCAAGCCTGGCCTAATAGCAGAAGATCTGGAGACAGAAGCACTTGGTGCTGAGATACCCATGTCCACATTGTGCACCTTTCGGGGATGTAAGGAGTTGCATTAGTCTAATCCTGTTGTCATTCCACAAATACCACTGCCTGAGAGGGAACAGGGGACAACCAGAGCAGTCAGGCACTGCTGCAGGTGTGGACATTTTAGATCTAAACACGCTAATGCTTGCACCTGAGTTCTTGCAGTAGTTTGGATACCCTCCTGCACCCATCTGTGGATGGCCAGAGCATCTCCCAGTAGGTTTGACCAGAGCTGTGTAATTTCCCACTACCTCTTTATTCAAGGCTAGGTCTACCAAGCATCATCATGTTCCAGAGATGTTCAAAAAAAACACCAAAATTTCAATTTTTTTTCCATAATAAACATGCAGACAACATATATCTTCGAAATGAATAAATCAAGCCATCAACAATAATTACAAAATCAAATATCAAAATCAAATAAATTTTTACTGACAAACTAGAATATACTATGAAATAGAGCACTCCACCAAACCCCACTGAGGGAGGGAGGATCAGCCCATGAGCTGCCAACCAGTAGTATTCATGAAAACGCATTATAGGAGAATGACAAATACATGATAATATATTTCCACACTGCTTTTGGCAGGTCTCCTATGAAAGAACAGATCAATCCCAGCCTGGGTAATGTTGGAACATTTCAGCACAAGGTAAGAATGCAGCAGCTTGTATGTGAATATTACCCAACAGTGACTTAGATCTTCTAAGGAGCATTTATGCTTCCCTTTGGGTACTTTTTACAGTAAATGCTGTATTTTCCTGAGCATTCAGCATCTTCTGCTTTTCATTGATGCTGTTGTATATTCAGGGTATTGAATATAATACTAGAATGGCCCTACATTAGGCCATTCATTTTTTAGCATGGATTTTCAATAATTCACAGGATCAGTCCCTAAATATGCACGATATTAGATCAGAAATTTTCTAGTCTCTTTATCATTTAATTTCAAATGCAAAGAGCCTCTGGTTTCCTTGTAGTAGCACCATTCCAATCTCCCAGTCATATAAAATGCTTGGCTAATTGGACTGGTAGGGAAAAGAGAGACTTTGTGTTTGATAAATTAATCAGTGAGTGCTGCTGTACATTTCCTACTAAAAATCTTAATTAGACCTAAAATGCCAAAGAATTGGGATTTTTTTTGTTGTTCTTTTTTGTTTTGTTTTTTTTTCTTCTTTTTTTAGCCAGGAGTTTATGTTTTAATTGCAGAGATGACTTTTGATCCTCCATTAGTGGAGAGAGAAGAAAGCCTTTCGAATGGAAGCAGCCCCCAGCCGCTGCTCAGTGTCCGAGAGGTTCAGCACGGAGCTGCAACAAATCCCAGGAGCCAACTGATACTTAGCATAAACACACTAAAAGGATCACATAGACATGCTCACAAACCAGAATCCACAAAATCGCAAAAGCTTTTAATCCAAGCCTCCCTGTAAAAGCATAGCTTCTAATTAGCAGTCTAGCCTAATCATCAATGTTTGGTTTATAAAAATGAAGTCATCAATAGAGAAAGAAAAATCTGAAATGTTGGTAGAGGCTAGGCAAAAGCTGGAAGATCATTTAGCCACTTGCTATTCATTTCTCTCTTATTCAGTTTTTCACTCTTTTCAGAGCTTTTGTAACCAACGATGGCAGCAAAACCTCTAAGGCCCTATTGGTGACAGATTTCTTAAAATAAAATTATTTTTAAAAAGCCAACCAGGGCAAACAAGGATATCCCATAAGAATTCTCTATAGGTCTTTACTCATGCCTCCTACTTCTCAGATGAGCTAACACTTAGCTAGACCCTTAGGCAACGTTATAGGGCAGCTGCAAGTCAAGGTGAAATGTCACTTATATTCTTTCATTAACCCTCCTGGGCCTGTCATTAAATATGGCAGGCTTAGCATTTTCCACTTCAGATGAAAGAGCACTGCTAATCCCGGGAGGTAGAATTTTTTCAATGCCTAGGTTGATGAACAAGACAAGGTCAGCAATTTTGGGGTTATGGACAGAACTCTATTTACCTTCAGAAGTATCAAAATGGTATTTTAGGTGCCCTAGAGCAGAACTGTGACCAAAACAAGAAGGGGGAGGTTTATAAGGAGTATTGCCACTTTGCTACCTGAAGGACTACGAAGGGCTTTTATCTAACTTGCCAAAGTAGAAGAAGATATTTTGTGATTAGAAAATACTTTTGTAAGAAAAGAACTTGAACAAATATGACAGCACACGATAGATGGAGACAAACACAGAGAAGCAGAACAATAGAGACACAGCAGGAACTGCAGCCAACCACCCATTTAGAGTTAAATATAGGATTTGATGAAAAAAAAAATGTGTGGGGGCTTTCTGCTTTCATTGAGGTTTGTTTGTTTGCTCAGGGATGATTGTCAGTAACAAACTGATGATCTAATACATGTTTCAGGGAGGAAAAAAGAGATGACCATTTGAAATCTGTCACTCACTGCAGTAATTCACTAATGACTATCTCTGAAAGCCACAGCTGAGCTCCACTTCTGTTTATATAGCTAGATGACATCAGTTAATTCATAGTAAGTAAATAAATAAATAAATAAAATCATGGTGCCAAGGGAGCCAGGATGCAGTTCATACGAACTGGGATTTCTCCTTTAACCACTGCTAGGATGGATTTGCCCCAAAAGATAAAAAAGCAGGCAACAATACAATGGATGTTACTAATAAATATTGGCAGATCTAATTAAAACCAGAACTCCACCAAATTCAGTTCAGCCCACTAAAAGAGAGTTGTAGATAGCGATGACGTGAGTCAGGGACCTGCAGCTGTAATGTTGTCCTCCATCTTTAGCACTTAATCTTTGGGTAAACTGACACTCAGCTTTTGTTAAAACTGGGTGAAAAAAAGAAAAACCAAAAACTAGAAAACAATGTCAATGTCCTGCCTTGGTTTTACTGCAAGCGAACTGATTTCTACCAGCTCATATGAGTAAGAAACATGTTTACTCCTGGGCAAGACACAATTTAAGGACAAATGTTGCCTGTTCCTTCATGTAGCTTCTGTAGTTTTGGTTTGGGGAGAAGGGAGCAGAGATCCTCCCGTACTGCTATACTAACTCCGTCTGGTTGAGGAAGGATTTGTTTCTGGTGGAGACTGCTCTGCAAGTCCCCCCACCTTTCCCTTGAGAAGCTCTTTGCTCAGTCCTCTTGAAGTAGATGGGATTTCTGCCTTCATTTTCTCTGCATACCCATTCAGGAGCACCCTTAGGATGACTGGAAGAGCTCTCCTGATTGTCAGCAAAAAAAGCAGCCCCAAAATGTTGGGGATTAATGGCTAGAGCTGAATGTGTCAAGGCTGAATGCCTCCAGGACCATATCCAGGGCTATTCTTTCACCTTTTGCAATGGATAGATTGCCCTAGCTAGGTTCTGAAATGAGTTTGACCATAGCTGTTATTTCTGTACCACTGGTAAGTGTCCTCAGAGCCACTCAGGAGGTTTAGAGAGAAGGATTACTACCATGAGTGGCCTCTGGAGAGGCCATGCTGTTCAAAGACAGGAGATTAGGTTTGCACAGAAGGAGAACTTTAATGTTGGAAATATAGTCATTTATCATCATTAGATGCCCAAGAAACCAGATAATCCAGGGAGGTTTTCATTTTTGGACTATTATAAAGAAAATTGGGCATAGGGCCCAGTTTGCCCTCCAAAGACCTGGTATGGTGCTGAGTTGATATTTATATACAGAAAGCATCAATTGACAAATTCATCTCAAAGAAATTTCTGAGCAGGAAACTGTTACTTTTGTCTTTCAAGGAAAGGGAAGTAAATGACACATTCTCATCCTCTGAGTATTTTTTCCAAGTAAAATTCTTCTCCAACATTAAGACTAAATTTGTGTGGTCCACTGTTATAGGGGACCAGCAACTAATCTGTGTACTGTGGGCAGGGAGCAGTCAAGATTTTGTTCATGATGCCTAGGTTTCCTATCAAGAATCTTCTTTGTGTCAATGATTCATGTCAATCTTAACTAAATTCTCATTCTGTTTACCCCAGAGTACATCTGTGGGCTCATCAAGTCCATGTTTTTTTTATGATATCTTTCACACATGGATTTAGCAGCCTGATCTCATCTGGCTGCAAATTTATCTTGGCACAGCAGCGGTTAGCCATCAAGTGATGCTCTCATAGCCACCAGAAAATGCGTCCCACATGCCTCCTCCTCCTATCCCAGTTGTCTCTTCCCACAGTATCATCTTACATTTGACCATTCCCAAAAACAGGCCCCTAGGTAGGGAACACAGGTGGTTCCTACTGCAGGAACGATAGGCACAGCTGGTGCAGATAGGGACAGAGGTGAAAAACACAGAGTATCTCAAGCTTATTGACATATTCAAGCCACCACCACCCATACCAGTCACATGTACCCACACATCTCCCTTCTGCAGACAGTCATTAACACCCTCACCCCATCTTCCAGATGTCTTACCCACCTCAGGGTGGTGGGGCTGCATGTTTTGGGCAGACTGGTGTGGCTTCATGCCATTCTATGCAGATTTTGGTTCTATGTAAATTGCTTATGGTATGCAAATCAATGAATTAAATAACTAGCAGGGAAAAAATGACACATACGGAGATGTGCATAACTTGGCAGCTATAAATCTGGAACCATTCCACTGACGTCAATGGTTTTGCTTCAGTTAGGCTCCAGTATAGGAGATACTGAAATCTGCCTCTGAGATATTTTAAGTCAGCTTCTAAAGACAAAACTCAAGAGTGAACTGCAGTTCAAAGAGAAAAATGAAAGTTTTCAAAGATGTAACTGTTGTTAATATCGCTGTGGTTGTTGCTATGTCTTCGGGTTTGCAGCTAAACATACGTCCAAAGGTGGGTTACAGAAAGTAGCTAGCTAAGCTGAACCTGTTCATAAACACAGGCTGTGTGTTGTATCAGGTCTCCAGGCAGTACGAGCACGATCAACTTCAGACCTGATCACGTGCTTCTTCCTCTTTTGAAAAAGCCAAGGAAAACAATTCAGCATTTATGTCAAAAAGGCTTCAGAGACAGAGATACACCCTGAAGTATTGCAGACCAATTTAGAATGACAGAATGAGCCTAGATCAGTTCAGTGCTTCATGCCATGTGTTTCTGATTCAGGACTGGGTGCCTGGAAGCATATGTACTGTCTTGTGTAACCGCCCTCTGACAAAGATCTGCTGTTATTGCGAGCAAGAAAAGCAGAACATGGTAAAGGTTAATGCTGCACATGGTAGCACCACAGTCCTGATCAAGGGCCCTGGTTGTTGACTGCCGCAAGTGCTGTGCAGTCATTTACACGTTTGCAAATGCCATTTTCACATGGCAGAATTTCCACCCACTTTTGCCGGAATGTAAATGACTTCAGGAGATGCCAGGCATTAAGTGTTCTTACAACTGATCACAACAGCCCACCACTCAAAAGCAGCACTTCAAAACACTCCTAGGAAAAAAAAAAGTAAGACTTTCAAAATATCTAATATCTATCTTGTGTTTCTAATCCTTCTCAGTTACTACTGGCACTAAATTCAGATTTACAAGACTGGTGAGCTATGAGACTTGTGGATTGTGGCTGACTACAGACAAATTCAATGAGTCCTGCTAATGAGAGACTTTGTTCAGGAGAAGCATGCTCTGTTACTGCTATCTAATCAATGTACCCAACTCACCTCAAATTGAGTTGCATTTTGTATGAGTAAAAAGCTACAGGAGGTTTGTATGGTAGGAAGAAGTTTCCAGATTTCTAATTAGTTAACTGAACTGGGCATCAGAGATTGTGTAGACACATATAGAAAAGATTTAAACTGTGAGAATGTCAGTGTCTATCAATACACACAATCTAATGTTTATTGAGTATATATAACATTCGTATCACTATTTCCTTTTGTTTGGTTTGGTTTCTGTTTGTTTTGACATCAGAATAACAATATCTCTGTGTTTGTGTACTGCAACTAACTTCTACTTCAGCTTCCAAAATGAGACCCTCTTATTATAGCTATCACTTTGGGAACATTTTTGAGTTTGTTTGGGTTTTTCTTTCTTAATCATAACAGTCTCCCTGCAGACCTGAACTGACATCAATTTACCACTGTCTTGACATCTTAAAGTTGTTTCTTACAAAATTTGCATCGGTGTCATTTTGTTTCAAGCTGATATTGTGACAATGTCTCCCTGGATTTATACTGACAATTTATTTTCATTTTGGCATAATGTCATCTCTATAGCCTTTCACTAGCATCTATCATAACTCTGTGGATTTAAGTGAAATGTGGTTTCCCTCTGTAAGCTACAGTAACTAACTGAACTTGCTTAGCAGCTAGTTTTCTGACCTCAATATCTAGCTGTTCTTTTCACTTGGGTTTTTGGAAGTATTTCAGAAGTTTCTTCCCAGTGTTGGAGGCAGCTCTTCCATATGCACCAAACAAGGAAATTAAAAAAAAAAAAATCCATGAAAATTAAAAACAAAACAATACAAAAAGTCTTTGATAAGAAAGAGTGAATGCAGGTTTCCAACAGCCCAGTCTAGCAAACAGGTGAGTGCTGACAGTGGCATCGCCTTGAACTTTGACAGCCACTGATTCCTTTTGGTTAACTGGTCATGTCATCTTCTGGGCATCAGACATTTAGACTGTTCCCAGGCATCTCCTGGGCAGACAAAGAGCCCTCAATATCTCTATCTTTGATAAGCCATTGCTATTTTTTTCAATACCAATATATATCAATACATAAACTGATAGGAAACATAATATGGAGAGATTTCATGAAAATTTTGTTTCTATCAGATATATCTTTGAATACAGTTTATTTTTGCAATTTTTCCTTTTTTATATTCGAAGAGGTAGGCAGGACAGTGTGCAACATCACAAGTGCCTTCTGACCCTCCTCACAGTAGAGTCACTGTGTGTCATAGCTAGGATCCCCATCCCACACACTCTTGCAAATCATAAAGTAGATGATAGATTTTTGCCTGTTGTTAGTGAATATCTCTAGAATTATCCAAGATCCTGACAGAGTGTCTTGTGTAGGTGATTTTGCAAGAGTTATTGCTCATCAGAATGCAAGCATGGTTTAATGCGGTGTCTGTATCAGTAGCATCATTCACATGTCCTAGTATAACTGGTTGGCTCCTGAAGAACTTAAAAACTGGTAAATCACAGTACAAACACAGAGAAAAAAGAGGCTACAACAACTAAGATTACTCACTTTTAGTGAATCAGACAATCATCACCAAGTGACGGTGATGACGACTTGCTTTCACGGATTGGTCTCAGTCAAAAACTAAAAACTGAGAAATAAAGCTTTCATGCATATGGGAGGTTATTTATTCCCGCCTGTTTACACAACTAAGAGTGCAATTTGATTGCCTAATGCGACTAGCCCAGTGTCATTTGAAAAGGCCACCAAAAGGGCTCAGTCTGCCAGGGAATTGCTCCAGACCTGGTTTAGATACTGTAGCACTAGGTATTAGTTCTTCAGGTAATGAGTTAAGCCTGAAATTTGATGAGACCAAGACTAAAGACATTTTGACAATACTGCTGGTGAAGAGGTTAATTCTGTACTTCCACCCAAAAGTGGAACCTGGGCCTTGATGCCACATAGATAGAACCTGAGCATCAGACTTATATAAAAAGATGTTTAAAGATTAGATATCTATGTAAATAATGATTTCTTTAAATGTTTTAGATAAAAAAGTAGCATAGAAGACAATGAGTAGGGTTTTATCTCAATCATCATTAAGTGTATATTAGATATTTTCATTTCCTTCAAATATTTTGCTGTTGTTGTAAGAATTAAATCAGTGTATTTGTTATCTATATAAATATCCAGTTCCTCCTTGAGTTCAGCATAGCTCCTGGCCTCAACATCATATGACGTAAATTTTGTGTTTTAATTACAAGTTGACTGTCAGATTGGAATGTCTCTGGCATATATTTTTGTTTAAAAGGGGAACATCGCTGGAGATGATAGCATTATCTGTTGTATTATGCACAGGAATGAGAACGAGTACAAGCCCTTCACTTTAACTCTGGCTTTTCCAAGGACTTCTCACCTGATCCTAGAGATGGTCGTAGGAAAGAGGTATTTTGAAATTAATATTCAGTGCATCTGAATCCACAACTGCTTCTAGGTCCAAATACTGTGATGGGAGTTCAGCAAGTTAAGCAGAGTGCCCCAAAATGTAGGAAATTTCATTGAAAAATGTGCCTTTACACCCTTGGGATCAGATTTTCTATCCGTGGACCAGGAATATTAATACTGAGTTATCTGTGAGGGATGTTGTGTATTATTCTGAGTGTTGTTATAACCTATGCCCTGTAACAGAAATACTAACAAGTGCTTTTAGCAAGCTGAAGTATGATGATTGGAAAGCAACAAAAACTGAGTGACCTAGATTTTTTTTTTCTTGACAGCAGTGAGCAAGTATAATGCCATGAACATATTTTTTGCTTATTTGAACTCTGTTTTAACTTTAACATTTCTGTCAATACAAACAACATGCAGAGGTCCCTCAGCTCCAAAGCAGCAGCATTACACATCATTGTATTGACCAGTGAGGGATTGAAGCAGTGAGGACACGTTTTAGGTGGAAATACTATGTCTGTACAGGTGCAATAGGCTAAGCACAGCAGCTCATCCAGAGGAACCCTGAAGATCCTGATTTAGCAGTTAAGAGACACTGGACATGCTGAGGAGGTATTGCAGAATGTGTATGTGAAGATATATGGGAGGTACATATCCAGCCTTACCCTACAACATCGGGAAAGTAAAATTTATAATTGATAATAATTGAAGAAAGTTTTGTGGACTCAGAGATGATTAACATGGGACCATAAGACATTTATATCTTCAGGTCCAGATTTCAAACCTATATAACTAGATGCTGGTGAGTGCTAGTCTTGTTACACTTTCCATGAAGGTTCCCTAGGGTTAAGGATTATGATCCTCAAATTACACACATTTAGCTATTAATTAACTGTTTTAGACTGGAAGTCTCTCTTACTTAGAGAAAAGAAATGAAGAAATAACTGAAATCAGGCTTTGCAATTTCTCTCTGTGGCTCTTCCCTCTGTGGAAATGCAGCCCTGTCCTCTGAAGGGAGCGACTTAGAGTTTATGCTGATCCCCATGTTTGGAGAACTTTGCCTACAGATTTCTGCTTCACTGGGCATGAAGGACCAGGCAACTATTAAACCAAGGGCTGCAATGCTGCTAGCTGTGGATAGCTGCTTGATGACAGGGGTTTATAATGCTTGGATAGAAATCGAGATGCTGCAATTCTTTCCAGCTGTGAAGGATCCAGACATAGACAAATACAAGTGCATGTATACACTGGGCTTCTGATGGTCACACAACAAAAGAAATCACTTGTAAAAGAAACTGGGAGAAGGTCAGTTGATTTGGATGTACTGACAGCTCAATAAATGTTGTAATAAAATATTGCATTTATATTTAAATATGTAACAAATGAAAGTGTATGAAGACCCTTAGGAGATCTAATGTTCTATTAGACCCTTAGGAGATCTAATGAGACTATTGCTTAAAATTCACCTACAGATTTCAAGCATTACATGCTTCATTATCTATGCACATTACATAGTTACATAGACATACATACTCCTTCTTTGAATGGTGTCTGAGTACCATTTACATCTACTTCTCCAGCATTATACTATAGTCCAGAAGTTTTATCTTTGTGAAATTCATTTTCAAAATATGAACAAACTCTCTGCATGATGTGCAGGAAGAAGGGGAGCCTAGTACAGTTGTACACAATATCTCTTCAGCTTCTCTCTAGCCCATTACTCACAAAGTGTGTTTCAATTAAGTGTTGAGAAAATAAAAATGTCGTGGACAAGAAGAATAAAATCAACAGTAATTAATTGCTTCAATATTTCTCGCAGCCATTCCCCCTCTATAGGAAATTAATTTCCATTCAGACTACAGATGAGATGGAGGAGATGGAATGGGAGAAAATTAATTTTGCTGATGTCATTCTGTAGTTTAATCCCAGCATTAATCTCTTCATTGTGTAGTGACTAGGAGTGATATCTGGATTCAAAAGCAATTCTGTGAAGGTTAAGGCCTTACGGAGTTTGCATTGTTCTGGGGATGTAGACATTGCAAACTTTCCACTATTTGTGATAGCCAGTAAAAGCAAAGAATCAAATAAATGTGAGCTAAAATTCCTGTCTCTCTCAGCTGTCTTCCTCTGCTACTCCTGTCCTCTGTAATGATCAGATAAACATGATCTATCAGATCATGATAGTCACATTTACCATTGTCTGTGATTTGATAGATGAATTATTCTTAAAAAAGTAATCAAAAAAAGGCTGGGAGCTTGGTTTCTAATATGCCTGAAGGCAAACAAGTTTCTCAATGCAGGACTTCAGATTTGGGGCCGAAATTTGGGAAATTTTGATCAATAGAAAAAGAACATTTACAGAGACACACTGGAGTTAGGCACTTTCCCATTTTCAGAGCTGACAGGACTCATGCCCTCAGATAGAGACAATTAACTCCCACTTAATTTTTCCCACAAAGAGACCTCCGTCTTTTGCATACATAATGATACAGAAAATCTATTTCATTTTTTTTCCCCTCAAAAAGGCAATCAGAGAGCAGTTGCTCTGTGTTCCTACACAGATCCCCCTCCTAGGGACATCCTTAGGAAGAGTAGTCTCCAGCTGCTAACTAGAGTCTTCATGTAGCTGGTGATGCAGGCACCGGAGAATGACACACGACCCATCTGATGGATGATCATGGGGACACATGAGCAGGAAAGAAATGATCTGCTGCGTCACTTTGGGGAGGATGTTGTTTGTTGGCGCTAGGCTGGGTCAATTCAAATCCCAAGAGGGGAGTGTAGCTTCGGTAGAAGCTAAGAATTTGTCTGCAAATACCAAATATCTCACCACTGCCATCACCAGAAAAAGTTTTACCATGTGAATATATGAAAACTGATTAAACTGCCTTTTTCTGAATCTGAAGAGAACCTAATCTTCTGCCTGAATTTGCTTCAGATTCCATTTGTTACAAATGCTGTCAATTTAAGGATAGATCTAAAAGGATATCATATATATTTGCTGGAGAGATTCGTATGTCTTCTTCCCACATTCTTTTTTTTTTAGACCCAATGTGTCTGTATCAGTGTTCATTTTTATGAAGGAAGAGCAGCTAGTGAAAATGATTTCTCATTTGCATTATTGAATACGATCTGACCTTCCTCAAAAGCTCTGGGACACCTCCAAGCACAACACTCAGCTCTGAATACCAGCACTTGTAAGCTCATTCTTACACCCTAGTGGGATGATTAATGTACCTTGGAAAATCACCTCATGCCTTGGTACACTTTCTGTGCAGCCTCTTGTGGGAGAAAAACAAGATGATGTGAGAGGTAATTTATAAGTATGAAATGGAGGAGCTGGAATAGAGAAAGTCATTCAGAAGTATTGACAGGATATCTGAAGTGTCTGAGATCCGTACAGAAGAATTTCAAAGTATGCATGAAATGAAGTGTTGTTGGAAGAGATCCCAAATACATGGAGACACCTGGCTGACGAGGATGTTCCCTTTAGGGATCGGTGGAAAGAACATGCAGAGATTTATCTAGTCAAAATATTGAACTGGAACCTTGCCTTTTGTTAGAAAATGTGAAGTATTTGACGTGTATGACACCAGAATGTCCTGAATTGAGTTTATTGGTTGCTCACAAATGTATCCTCTCTTGTCAGGCTAAAGATCTTACTTCCCCTGCAGTGTTCCAAAAGTCTGATAGTTTCTGCTCATAGGGGAAAAAAATTAAAAAAAGAAAAATAGAACAGAGTCTTCGTTTTAATCGATATATGAATGTCTGTCAAGCTTGTTACCTTCTTTGGTTGCTAAGCCTCTGTTGAGACCCTGCATAACATATTTTGAAACAAGAAAGCCACTTGGAAAGAAGAGATGTGGGAATGTTTCAGAAGCTGTTCTTCCTCCTTTTTTTTCGTACTGACCTTCATTTGTAGAAGAAATGGGAAGATTATTGAGTGACCCACACCGCGAGTAACAGTGAATGACAATGGCAAAAGCTAATACAGTATGAGAATGCTTGTTTGCATTTCATTTCTACACTGTGTTTCACGGTCTCAGTGGCATTCTTTATTGACATTTATTAACTTTGGTGGCTCTGTTTTTTCTTTTTTATGTTTATAATAGTAACATTAAAACACCTGTTCTAACTAAAAGTCTATTTCTATGATTCATTTTTTAATGTTAAGATGTGACAGATATTGCTTTTCTGTGCACTCTGGATGCCCTTGATGTAACTTCAAAGTACATCTTAAGTGCAACAGTACAGTATAAAATACTCCAACAAGCAATTTCTCTCTCAAATTCCCCATCTGCTCAGAAAACTCCTCACTCTTATAATTACAATTCTTGTCCCCATTTTCAAAAACTTAAGAGACAAATGAACTTTTGTCAAGTGCCCTAAATCATCATTCATTTGCCTGAAGGTGTTAACAATGGGTCACATCCCTTTAGAGCATGGAGGAAAATATACCATGGTTCACTGGAAATTTGTCACTGATTGTAGAATTTCCTGCTCTCACTCCACTGTTCAGAAAATAATATCTTGCAGTAGTGCTCATATCACTGTCAGTTTATCAAAGAACAGCTCACAATTAAAAAGCTGAGAGATGTTATTAGTCTATATTGTACATGAAAGTCAAAAGTATGTGTCAATTGGAAGGCTGTGTCAACTGGAAGAACACGTTGCACTCCAATAGCCTCATAAAAGAGGGAAAAGAAACCTCCCCAAACAAAATATTGCAGTCAATGGGCTTATTTAGCCAATCTTTGAGTATCATCAGTATCTTTTATTATTGTTATTATTATTATAGCACATTGGGTATTTTTTCTTCCATTTGACAAAAAAAGAAAAAAGTAATAATGACTTTCTTTTTATTGGCTTGAAAATATGCAGGGGTGACACAGACGATATTTTATAATGAAAAACTACTAAGAGGCACAGCCACTTTTGGCAAGGTTAAATTATGAAAGCAATTCCTCCAAACAAAATTCATGAGTCACAAACATGCTGCCATTGCAAAATAAATAAATATACAAATAAATAAATAAAATACAAAAAAATAAAAAGACCAAAGAAAACAGTCCTTTCCCTCCCTCACCCCTGATTTATAACATACACATCGGTATAGGTTTACAGATTCAACTGGTTATTGCAAGACTTGCTGACTTAACTTCTTTGCTATTGGTCATATGTAACTTGGAATTGAAATTACCTTCTTGAGACTTTTTAGAAAGGATGTGGGAGAGTAGTTTTCACCAGCCCTACCTGAGACTGCTACATCACTTGGTGGGGTGGGAGGAAGTAAGTTAAAGAGAAAAGAGGCTTTTTCTAAAAAAGAGGTGATGATATCAAGGCAGTCTGAAAATCACAAAGATGTTAAAAATCTAAGGCTTTCCCTTCTTTGCCCTGTGGATGATCTCTACTATGTGTTCTTCAGTGCTGGGTCAGAGCTACCTATATTTAAGAAACCAAAATGAGGACCAATTTAATTCTTTTTAAGTGTGATTTTTCAGAAATTTTAGTGGAATCCCTCTGCCATTGTGAACTACTGCCAAAAAAGAAAATAATTCAAGGCAGGGGGTCCTCTTTGTGATACAAACAATTGGTGGACATGGTTGAGAGACTTGCACTGTGCAATAGGGACAACATTTGTCGTATTGTCTATAACTTTCACAGGTTCAGCCCCACCTGAACTAGCTTGTCTTTCTTTTTTTCTTCTATCTATTCAATTAGATCACCAAGCCACAAAATCACAATATATCTATCAGTTTCCCCCAAAGATCATCTTTGGGCATCACCAGGTAACAGTAACATTTAGGTACTAGTATAGGTATAGGTAATAGTAACATTTTTTTTTTTGTTAAGCACAGTTTCTCCCAGAATATAGTCAAAGAAAACTAACTCCCTTCTGCTTCACAATATGTAAATATGCAGTGCTATATTGAACAAAACAGAAAGAAATTACTCATCAAGAAATTCCTCAGCAAGCATGTAATTAGAAATGAGTTCCAAATCAAAATACAGCCAGAAACTACAGAAATTCACATCCAGAAGTAAACAACTTCTCTATTAGGATAAATACCCTGCCATGTTGCAAGAGGAAAAAAAAAAAAAAAAAGGAGAGAGAAAAGAGAAAAAAAAAAGAAAAAAAGAAGAGAAGAGAGGAGAGGAGAGGAGAAGAGAGGAGAGGAGAGGAGAAGAGAGGAGAGGAGAGGAGAAGAGAGGAGAGGAGAGGAGAAGAGAGGAGAGGAGAGGAGAAGAGAGGAGAGGAGAGGAGAAGAGAGGAGAGGAGAGGAGAAGAGAGGAGAGGAGAGGAGAAGAGAGGAGAGGAGAGGAGAAGAGAGGAGAGGAGAGGAGAAGAGAGGAGAGGAGAGGAGAAGAGAGGAGAGGAGAGGAAAGAGAATCACCAAGTGAAAGCTATAGTCCTTGGTACCCCTGGTTACACAGACAGTAGCTAATCTGATTTTAAGACACTCAAAGGATTTGTTTGTGTTTAAGATGTGTGTTAGACAGAAAAAGGGATTCATTTTTACTGATATCAGTCTGTGAAGCTCTGGCCCATGTTTTCATCAGTAGTCCTTTCTGGCTGAGTCAAAAGAGTGTTGCTGTGATATCTACTCAAGTCTCTGTGACACTAATTCATCTTGTCTACTACTGGGAGTTCAATTATAGGACCTTTACTAGGAGTGCGGCCTCTCTCCACTCCCTAGATAATCTATAGAAGGTGATAGACACAGATCAGACACTTGACAAAACTCTTCCATTCCTTGGAAATGAAACTCTTCCATTGAGAGTGAAGAGGCACAAATTCCAACCCAAACTACATCTTCAGCTTACCGAATTGAATGCTGTGGAAGGTGCTGTGATCCTGATCTGTTGACTAGGTCACACACTTGCAAAGACTTCTAAGATAACCTGAACCTTTCCATCACTGTTTCCTTAAGCTCCCTATGGTGATTTACTAAGAAGCTCTTGACATGTTAAGAGGTGCTCCATCCCAAACTTGGGAATCTGACCTATCTCTTTCCTGGCTTCTGAAAGAAAATCATGAGCAACTAGCAACACTAAACCCATGCCTCAGTTAAAGAGAAATAATTTCCTTCTTCCTTCAAACATTTTATAATCCACTGAACACTGAAGAAGCTTATCCTGGATTTATTGGTGTCAAGCCTGCAGTTCCTGAGCAAGCTCACAGAGAACTCACAGAAAGTCCAACTTCAAACACTTCTAATGGCAGCATTAATGTAGAAACAGCCTTGTATGGATGTAGGTCAGGACATGGAATGAAATAAACTATGTTAATGACAGTAACTAAAGAAATTCTTCTGTCAGCAGAGAAAGGGTTTTATTAGATGCCCACCAGAACATCTGATATTGTCAAATGTAAATACGTCTCCTAATGTGAGAAGCATGGTCAGAATCAACAATGATATATTAAAGGGGTTTGGTATCTTACTTGGATAGTGTATCTGATAAGTTGAGACAAGAATTGTATTTGCATTTCTATCCTACTTGTGATGGGTATACTATGGACATCAGTTCCTTCTTTAGTTCTTAGCTGCTGCAAGGTGAAATGGTCATATAGCAAGGCCTTTAGACTCAGCAATATGCAAAGAACAAGCTGTTCCAGTTTCTAGTTCCACATGATCTTACAGCCATCAGCAAAATGGTCCTCTGCAGTTTATTTCAGTAGTGTGTTTTACAAGAGGAACATATGTCCTGTGTCTCTCATTTCATTCCTTTCCCAGGAAAAGAAGGGAGCAGTGAAGTGCTTTGTTTTGACTCTCTAAGTTTTTTCTCCAGGTTGAAATCAGATATAGTAAGGCAAATTAGATACCCGTGTACCTGGAATTAGACACCCGTGTAGTTGGGGTGGGATCTATCTGGAATCGATTAGACAACTTATTCAGTCATGTTACAAACAGCAGATCTCAGAACAAAAAGAACTGGATTTTGAGGTCTGATGCCTCCACCAGCAGCAATGGTCAGCAGAGTCTCAGTTAGTGACACTGGTTCATGTCCTCCCTGCCCTGCCTTAGATCTTCCTGGGGTTGTACCTATGGCATGTGGATTACATTTCCACTGCCCTTTTGAAGGTCATACCACAGAGGGAATCCTTTACCTCTTACTGTTTCTTTAAGACTTTCAGAGTCTTTCACAAAGACACTAAATTCCATTGTAACAGAACAAAGACTGGACTCTCCCTTTCCTTCAATCCTTTGAAAATCTTGGAATCTTGCACTGTTTTCTACTTTTCCAAATTTCTGTGACATATACTTTCTCTTATGTTTTTCACAAAATGGATATCTGGCTGTCATTTTTCTTCTCTTCTTAGTCAGAAAATCTCTCTAGAGTCATTTATCCTAACAGCAATATGTCTTGCTGGGATCACAAACCTTACTATAATCTCTAAGCAGACAAAAAAAAAAAAAAAAAAAAAAAAAACCTTTTCAGCTGGTGCATTTTTTATTGGCATTAGATATGGCAAGTTTTCCTCTCCAATTTCCCTTTCTTCTTGGAGCCTTAACATCCACTTGCATATGCACACAAAGCATAAACATGGGGTTGAAGTTATCTAGTTTATAGGAGTAATTTTTATTAAGGTACTACAGCATAAACACAAGATTTCCAGGTTTGCTGTGGAATCTCCATCATTACCAAAATGTGTACACAAGGGAATGTTAGACAAATAATATTTAAGAATGAGTTTAAGAATCACTATAATAGATCAGGTCAATACCAGTCATTTTTCATGATCACACAAGACACAAAGCAAAACCTCAGTGGATCTGAAATCTATGAAATAACTACTGCACCATCCAGCTACAGGAGCTGGCAGGAGAAGGTCTCAAGTCTAGGTGCCCATCCAGGGTTTCTTCTAGGTCATTTGCAATGCTAATATATTTGTTTACATTATCTATGAAGGGAAGATTAGAGACAAATACAAACACAAGAAGCTTTTCCACGAAGGCATCATTATTTTAGGAAAAAGGACTTTTTTCTTTTTTAGTCTTTTTTATTTCTTTTTTTTTCATTTCTTATAATATTAAAAGATATCATCAATAACAGTTATATGAAAGGAAGCAAAAAAGAATATCCACTCTTCATTTTAATGGCCTTCCTGATGTTGACAGCTTCCCCCTCCTCATTCAGCACAGTTTTGCTTTAGTACCCATATTGCACATAGAGCGGTAGTTTGTCTCCCTGAGAATTCGTCTAATGCATTGGACTAAAGCTAAGTTTACATCTTCTCCAATTATAAGAGGGACGTTAAGTTCAGATAATGTGAGATATAAATTTAAAAGGAATTCTGGGGAAATCATAATTAGGTGCAGAGAAATTGCATGAGTTTAATGACTGAGATTTAAGTTCAGTTTTCAGGATTATAAATTGAGAGTCTTTATCTGGCTCATCTTCTTTTTTTTTTTTTTTCAAAATTAATTGGAAATTTATTTCCAAGCAATTAAGAGAGACTCTTTTCAATCCCTAAAGTGTTTGTGAGCTATATGCTGATGTTCTCTACCTCACTTTCAAAACTCAATATTGCTAATTTCTATGAGCCCTTTCTGATAACATGATAATGCCTGTGTGTGTTTTTATATAAAAAGAGCAATCTATTCTACAGTTTGGCTATTCTGTAGAAAATTAAGTTTTTCGGGACTTAGAACTGTAGCATTTTGTAAATCCTGATAGCTTAGAAAGATAGTCCACCGCAAAACCTCATAGAAAGAGCAAAACTAAGTCGCACTATCCTGAAAATGTCCATAAAAATGGTTTGGTGTGGTTCTCTCTTGTGGTGCTTTTTGGATTCAAACTTGCACAGTCTCCTCACTTCCACCCAGCTGGGGTCAGAGTCATTTCATTTGACTCCAGCCATCTGCAAGAAGTTACACATCTATCCTAAACCAGTGGTCTGCTCTCCTGAGTGAAGGGTTACATATCCAAATAGAAGGAAATGTTTGTTTTCCCTGCAGTTGGGCTCTCTGCATTCATATGCTGCTGGTCAGCAAACAATACTGCACAGCAAACTGCTTGGGCACCAAGATGTATGGACAAGGGGTTGGGACATGCATGTGGGCGCTCAGCTGTTTGTGCACTATCCAGCCTTCTCTTTCTCAAAGCTCTGCAACTCTATGTCAAGTATTAAAAGGGGAGACACAGTGCATTAGTTTATTGTTTGTTATGTCCAAAAGTGCTGCTCTAATCAACCATGAGACCTCCTTTGGCCTAAAGGCTCAGACCTCACAGCAAGTAGTTTCACCAAGTAGATGCTGCCTTTGCCATTATTTTTCAGAGGATGACTTCAAGGTAGGGCACCCACCTACTCTCCAGTCTTACTTCTTTAAGCTCAGCACCCAAATAACACTTTCCATCTGCCATCACTTTCCAAGAAACACCATTCAGCAGCACCTCCTGGAAAATGTGCCTTGGAAGCTAAAGCTGGAAGCAATCCTTTGGTCGGAAATCTTTCAGCTGGCCACAACCCAGAGGCTCTTAGCTCTGAGGCACTGTGGGATAAGAAGTTCTTAAGGCAACTGACTTCCTAACAGATGTCAACAGAATCATACTCTAATCCATGCTCTTCTCAGAACTGAACTGGTAGCCCTGTGCGATTTGAGACCTGGTTAAACTAAAAAAAAAAGTCGAGAAAAATACCGACTTTCTAAATCTATAGCTTCAAATATAGCACAATAAAAGAAAGGAAAACATATTCTATTTTGAACTAATGAACTGAACACCTTAGAGGATTAGGGGCAGGGAATATATTTCACATTTCTGTGACCAGTTCTGCTGTGAAATTACAAGCTGATCTTAAAGCTAGACCAAATGGATGGGTGTTTATATCTGTAGTCTCTCTGATTGGCAACTCAACTAAAGTAAATCTAAAAAAATTCTCCTGAGGCTGTTTTAAAGGAAAAGTTGAGTGTTCAACGAAATGTTCATGTAAGTGTCTCTTGTGGAAGTTTCAACAGCTCTGAAAAATAAATAACTCAGCCCCAAGCTGTTTTGGGTTTTCAGGCTCAGATGAAACATAGCTGTTTGGCTATGACATGCTTCATACTGTCCGTATCTTAGGTTGCCTTTCTTCAATACAAGATGGGTTTTCTGGATGAAACTGAAGTGCACCAAAGCATGACAGCATCATTTCAGAATCCAAATATTTTCAAGTTTTCGTCAAAAGCTCAAAATCTGGCATAGGAAAAGCTGTATTTTTTAACATACTTATTATTTTTTTCTTCAGTGAGAAGTGGGGATTTTTTACAACTGAAGAGTGCAATAGAGAAGTCAGACTTGGACCATGTTACGAGATCTGGACCTCCTCATAGAGGTGTTTGCATCAATGTACACATGGTCACACACTGAAGAAGTTAAATTTGACTGCATTGTATGCAGCATTTGCATAAATAAATGTATCCAGTGTCACACTGGCGAACTTAACTTTCTGCCTGGAATGCAACATAGGAAAGACATAGAGGGAATAGCTATTTTCTCCTGCCTCTTGAGGCAGCTTAGTGCCAAACTGTAGGTTTAGTGCATCATGTCTTTGATTCTTTATTAAGTTTCCAAGGTTAAGGGAACAAACGATAAATGACATGATTATCATGTGTGTTATCACCCTCCCATTCCACATGCTCCCATAAAGAAGGCCTTGCCCCTAGTGCTTTATTCCTGCCTTCAACTTGATTAGCTGCATCTTCCTGAGGCCAAGCTGCTTTGTGCAAACATGCATTCTTCCCATAATTGCCTTTTGAATAGAGAGCTTTCTCAGTGTTTCCTAAAGAATCAGCAACTTGAGAATCTACACATTGACACCAGCTTAAGCTTCTGTCAGGTTTTCCTTTATAGAAGCAGGCTTTAGTAGTTTGCCATCACAGCTATTTTTAAAGAACTCTGGATAGACACCTGACATCTCAGTTGCAAGTGGCAAGAAAAAACTTTAACTAGATTTTACTCTGTGCTCCTTTTTTTACTTTAGTTACTTATTCAGATGACAAATCTTCCCACTTAATTAGGAGCGATCTGTAACAGTGGTATTAATACTATGTGTTTCAGAGATGGATCACTGCGTCATCATACTTTGTCTTGAAATATGGCTAGAAATATGCTCCCTCCCCAGCAGGATTTCCTATTGGGTTATAAGGTAAGAAACCGCAGATGGATTTGCAAAGGAGAAGAGCACAAGGCAGTAATTACAGCTACTGTTGAGGCAGTCTTTTTAAAGCCTCTTTAAATATAAGGTAACAAAACTGTATTTTTCTTATATTTAGCAGTGAATTTCTTTTACCATTGATGAAAAATTATAGACTTCATCAGGCAGATCATCAACTGATGTAAATTAGGGTAATTCCATGGCTATTGGTGAAATTTGCCAACTTACACTTTCCAAAAATCTGTACCTGTATTTTCATCAGGATTTTGTGATACTATATCTTGCCAAAGTCTGCAATTTTTATTTTTTCCCAATACATTTATCACGTATGAGCAGTAAAAAATTATCAAGTTATTTCAGGAAAAATATATGAGAGTCTAGGGTGTAGTCACATACAGAAAACTACAGCAACTGCAAGAGTTTATTACTTGTGTTTAGCTCTTCATTACTGTGTCCTTCAAGACATGACTGACAGGTATGTGTGGTTACTACTGCTTTTTAGGGTAAAGTAAAACTGATCCAATCATTCCTTTGAAAAAGGTGGTTTAAATGAGTACAAGTGAGGTTAGTTTCCATGAACATGTTCTAGTTTGCACCAAAAGGAATTAGGAGAGTTCACAGGGGCATTTCCACACATCAGCTGACAGGATGTGATTTGAGATTCACCAACTTCAGAAGCTAAAACAAATATTCAGAGATAAAATAAAAGTGTTCACAGTACATTTAGGAAAAGCATAATGATGACGCTTACTGAATGAGCAAATGTATAAAAAGAACAACACCTGTGTGTCATGCAAAAGCAAATGTGGAGGCACATCTGACTTTCAGATAGTAAAAGGAGGGAAAGCACCCGAGGAGGTGAAGTGGATTGGTATGCCATTCTCCTGCAAAAAGAACTTATCTATTTTCACTGAATAATTCCCTAGTGAATCATAGTTGAACTTTTCTTGTAGGAAACTTTGCTAAAAAAGAATTTTAGTGGAAGTCAGCTTTTACCCCCAGCACTACACTTTATAATGAAAGTTAGGCAATTTCTTAAAAGCAAAATCCCAAGTCTGAAATCTTCTAAATTGAAGAGCTCAGGGGTTCAGCCAGTGCAGAAACTATTCCCCACTTTTCACATCATCAGACAAACCCTCTCACTGCATTGCTTATTTTGTTGTCTTCTTGGGATCTTTTTGTCTGTTATTTTGTTTAAGAAATTCAGAATAGGTTATTTTTTCTTATGTTTAAATAAAGCTGATCCTAGTTTTTAATTCTCTTTAAATTACGTCAAAGCTCTTTGAGTATTACCTCTAGTTCTCAGTATTTGGACAGCCAACATTCTTTCTTGTCTTATTGTTGATTATCATGATGACTTCATAGCAAGCACGGGCAAATGACATTTTGCCTCTATTATATGCAATTATGTTATGCAGAACAGAGCACATGGCATTTCATAACGAATCAGTGTGCTAGAAGTTTCTTTGGAGAGGCTCTTGGAATGCATCTTGGAGCTTGAGTCAGATGCCTATTCAGAGATGTCAAGTGTTATTTGAAACACCCACAGGTATGTGAGACATCTTCATGGGGATGGCAGGCATTATGCAGAGCCTGTGGGATGGCTATGCCTACCTGCAGCAGCAGCTGGAAATCAAAGCGGATTGCATCTGAAACAGCACTGGAGGCAGCACAGACAAATATGGTCCAGGGATTCTGCAGCAGCAGCTGAAGACCAGGCAAGACATCCCACTACACCTGAGGTGGCAATAGATGGTCATGTTTAGATGACTGAACACAGATTGAATACAAATCATCATTAATTATACTAAGAACACAAACATTAAAAAGTGGCATCTAAACCCATTTGTCTTTATTTCGGTCCCAACCCCATCTGCTATGTTTAAAAAGATTAATTGTGGAAACATGATGTCAGCTGGGTTAAGTAAGACATAATGTGAAAAGTTTTAGTCTCCAGTCGTGTTTAGCTAAATGTGATTTAGCATAATATATTTTTTGCAAAACATTAGGTCTTAATCTCATACCACCACTGTCAATTTGTTCCTGGATAGTATAGGGGCATTGTGAAATGTCAGATCTGCATAAGTGAACAGAAAGAATTAGAAAAAAAAATATGACTTGTGAGTGAGCAATGACTAAGATCAGATCAGACACTGGAGTTTGTACCAGCTCAAAAACTTTCCAAACCTGGTGGGAATCAGTTATGCATTTTGTTTACTGGTTTGTCTTTGTGTTAGAAACTTTGAACAAAGCCAGAATCTGGAAATTAAGGTACCCTGAAGGGTGAGCTTGTTCTCACTATCACCTCCACATCTCCTACAGCCAGAAAAAATAGGACAGAGAAATATGGTGCGACCATCTGAGAAATCCATCTCCTGTGATTTACACCTCAGGTGGAAACAGAAGATGCTAGAAATATCATACAGAAACAATGATAATGGGGAGACAACTAGAGTTCCCCTCAGATTTCAGACGAGCAAAATTTGGAAGGAAATCAGACAGGTGATCAGCTGAAGTTTCCATTCTACATCTGAATGAAAATGAAGCTCACACCTTCTACATCATTCCCAGACTTCCCATTCTTCTGCCCTTGTTCCCTCAATGTCTCCCAGCTGTTTGTGGTAGAGTGAATTCTCTTCCTGCCTGTACCCTGGCTCCCATTATCCAATATTACATTGAAAGATGTGCACTGCCATACAAGCACATTTCATTGGGGATTTACAAATCATAATTGTCATTCTCTACTACATGCTGATGAACTTTACACTAGTCAGTTAAATCAGGCTTTTTTTAATTATAAGGTGAGTTTAAATTTCCTTTTTAATGCAGAGCAGACCATCGGGTGGTATGCTGCTGATTGACCTACAATCATATGACATATTAGAAACTAGGGAAATTAAAACTGAATTACCTTGCTCACCCTCTTGGGCTGAGCTTTTCTGGCACAAGAGCCTTGTTAATATTTCACTTTTAATGTGTCTATGTCAGAGGTGGTAAAAAAAGAAGATAGATAAAAAAGGGGGAAAAAAAGAAAAAAAGACAGCAAATGGGTTTATCTCAAATTTGGGGAACTGACGGTGATCACTATCAAATCATAGCTTAAATAACACATCGTTCAGCAGCACCGACACTGCACAGAGGTGTTTAGAGCATTTATTTACACAGAGCAAAGTCTCCTGGCTGTTTTTCAGCCGCCCTGCCTGTCTGGAATACAGATGCATGTGCTGCATGAACTGATACTGCATCATTTAAAAACAAAAACAACAGCAACATCAGCGACACACTTCAGCGGAGCAAGATGAAAGAAAAATGGTTTGCAGAGGTTGCCTGCATGCCATATGTCTCATAAAAGACATAACATCTACCATTGCGTCCTTGCTCCATGTGCTCTTTCCTCTACTGCTTTGAATTTTTATGTTAAACACCTAGCACTGTCCTAATTCAGTCTTCCGGTACTCACTGGCTACAACACTGCACTCCTGACACAAGCTATGGATTTGCAAACTAGTTATATGAGATGGGCAGATGTTGGGTTGGGGATGGAGGGGTGACCTGCCAGAGTCCAATAAATACTCCATGCAATGCTTTGCTACCGTCTGCTCTAGGATCCTGCCCACTAAGTTATACTGCTCATTAAAGCTCACAGCAGAATTTGGAATCTGAATTGATTAATTTTAGTAGCATGAAGGTATATTAATTTACAGCAAAAACTCTATAAAAATGTAGGAATGGCAATACTAAATTTTATTCATTTTGACATGGATGTATAGGAACAACAGACATGTAGTTACTTCATAAAAAACAAGTCAAAAAATCCCATAATTGAGGTAAATAGAGCCAAAGGGAACATTATAGCATAAGTCTTTTCTGCCTCATGTGCGTTAAACACAGGTGATCAGCAAACTGTACATCCATGGATAACTGAGACTCAAATATCACTGATATGTGATATAAATCGAACATATTACAGTAGCAATTGTACAACCACTACTGCTCCAGATAACTGTGACATTGTCCTTGCATTTCAAATTAATCTCTTGTGTCAGCAGATGAATCTTTGCCAATATCAACGAATTGTGGCTGGAGTGGATTTGCCTGTTCCACTTCCACTGAAAGGTACCGTGTATTGAGTAAAAACACATTTGTCCTTAGAAAAAAAACTATATAAAAAAAAAGATGATAAAAGAAACGCTGATATTTTCTTGTCTGTATAGGTATTTGTCATCCTATTCTTTTCCCTTCACCTTAAGAGAGAAAAAGGAAGGGAATTAAAGGTGTTTGGCTTCTGTCCAACACATACTGCCAATCCATCCCTGCCCACATGCATTCCCAGCTGGTCGGACACACAGTGCACACATGTGCACATCATCACATACACACTTGTTTCAGCGAGTAATCTTAGTGCAGTCCTTGTAATGACAAGCACAACTTAATATTTTGCACCAATGCTATTTTAAGGCTGACATTCTGAGTAGGAAAAAATAAAATTAAATTCTTAAGGACATGATTTGACAATGGGTTGACACTGACATTTGAATTAATTTGCTTTTTTTTTAAAAAAAAAAAAAAGGAAAAACATTTCAACAAAAGTTGTGATAGTAATCACTTGTGTGGTACTGGCTCTTTCCTTCTGATTTTACATGTGCAAAGACAGAAGTGGAAGATATAATTTGCCAGGTTTTAAGGCATTCAAAAGTATTTTACACACTGAAGGTGTCTATCAGGAAAAGTCTATTATATTTCCTGCAAGGAAAGTATTCTGATAAGAATGCAATATGCAGCACTCATGTGAAAGCAAAGCAAAGTGAGTGTGAGAGCCAGATAACAGAGTCTAAACAAACTTTGATTACCAGTTGAAATGTAAAAATTGGTAAGGGTACAATTAAATTCTAACTAGTAGATTTTTCAAATGGATAATAAGTAGAGAGGGAAAGTTAATTTTTTCAAAACGCTAGTACGTAAATGTAATTCAGGCTGGTTATAAACAACAACCTCTTTTAATTTAGCAATTTGTCCTAATGATAATTACCCAGTGTTTATAATGCAAATAATATGACAAGTACAAATAATAGCAAATCCTTATGGCTGTTTGTGGTTTCACAGTAAACACTAATTTTTTCACCTAAGGATATCGCTGTGAGGATGTGATTGTTTTGTTGCACATAAATAAAGCATGTTTTACCGATGGCCATATAGAAAATACAATGATTGCCTTTTAGGCCTCATGTGCCCATACAAATACGCAAGCACATAGACATTATCTGGTTTGCAGATGGGCAAATCCGATTGCAATGGGATTGAATGATAGAGCAGAAAGATATGTGCTGTTAGTTGTATTTAAAGAAATACTGGTGACAAGTCAGGTTGGCAAAGTTCCCCTTGCCATTACAGGATGAATTTCTTGCAGAAGGATCTCTGCACTTGCAGAAAGGACTGCAATGCCGTCTGTCACCGTTTCTCTTCTGAAACCACAGGGAATGGAAGTTACAGAAAGTAAGCTATGAGCACACCCTTAAATCAAGAACAATTGAAAGAAGAAGGAGAAATATGAGCTAGCGGCTATAAAATCACTTGTAGTGATGGACTCATCCTATCCATTCAGAGGGACCTAGACAGGATGGAGAGTTGGGCAGAGAGGAACTTCATGAGGTTCAATAAGGACAAGTGCAGGATCCTGCACCTGGAAAGGAATAACCCCAGGCACCAGTACAGATTAGGGGTTGACCTGATGGAAAGCAGCTCTGTCAAGAGGGATTTGAGAGCCAGCATCAGTCAGCATGAGGCAGCAATGTGCCCTTCTGGCCAAGAAGGCCAACGGGATCCTGGCTGCATCAGGAGGATGTTGCCAGCAGGTGGAGGGAGGGGATCCTGCCCCTCTGCTCAGCTCTGGTGAGGCTGCACCTGGAGTATTGGGTGCAGTTCTGGGCTCCACCATGAAAGAGGGACAAGAGGAACAAGAGCTTCTAGAGAGTGTCCAGCGGAGAGTAACAAAGATGATTAAGGGACTGGAGCATCTATCTTATAAGGAAAAACTGAGTGAGCTGGGCCTGTTTAGTCCAGAGAAGAGAAGACTGAAAGGAGATCTGATCAACATGTATAAGTACGTGAGGAGTGAATGTAGGGAGGATGGGGCCAAACTCTTCTTAGTGGTGCCCTGTGATAGGACAAGGGGTAATGGGTACAAGCTGAAACACAGGAAGTTCCACCTCCATATGAGGAAGAACTTTCCTGTGAGGGTGACAGAGCCGTGGAACAGGGCCAGGGACCCAGAGAGGTTGTGGAGTCTCCTTCTCTGCAGATCTTTAAACCCACCTGGATGCCACCCTGTGCCCCGTGCTCTGAGTGTCCCTGCTGGAGCAGGGGGTTGGACTAGATGATCTCTAGAGGTCCCTTTTAACCTCAACCATTCTGTGATTCTGTGATTTGCAGTACTGCTTGATGTTTCACAGAAAGAATTTGGTAGAGAATGCAGATTTCAAAGGAAACAAACAGTGATGAAGGAATATCTCGAGTAATGATAACTGTAAAAGGCTACTGCTGTTTGTTCCAGTGAGAAGACAGGACAGACCCAATACAAAGAGTTAAGGGGCAATGTGCAGGCAGGATAGATGAAACTGGAAGAAGTATACCCCTCAAATCAGAAAACACATCTAACTGGGCTGTGAAACTCACTGCCATAGAGTGCTATGGAAGCAGGAATCTATCAGAATTCAAAAAGAAAACAAATTTTAGGGAACATGAGATTAACCATATTGATAATAATTAACTCAATGAGCAATTTGTGTTGATCGCTAACTGCTTCCTCCCTAAAGAATTTTGATTAGCAAACATTTGCCTTTCAATATTTCCTATATTATTCTAACTGGAAGAGAAGGGGATCATGAGTAAAGGTGAATCTTCTGAGAAATGTCTTTTGAAATTATTTTTCAAGTTTTCCATGGACATGAAACTAAGCTGCGCATGGGGGAAAAAGAATGCTGTCCCTTATGCTAGGGACAGCAGGTTTTTAAAATTTTTCCTGCCAAGCACAGTAAAAGATTAAAATTTTACTAGGTTGGGATAACTATAAGCATACATTTTGCTGAACATAGATCCCGTACAAGAAAGTGAGATATTTTCCAGTTATCCTGAAGTAAATGCAAACAGGCTCCTTCCTGAACAGCATTTGCAGGGTGCACTGGATATTTCTGGATGGTGAAGTCAGTTCTTTAACGTAGTAAAAGGCAAATTTCTGCTTCTTCACTTTCACAATATGTTCAGGAAAAGATGGCAGTATGAAAACACAGGGACAATCACTGCCAACCAAAAATGTAATTAGCTTTCAGAAAGGTTAATGCTTTATTTTTTTGTTTCCTATTCCCTAATGAAAAGAGCTAATCGAAAAATAGGCACGTGACTGTGTTCAAAGTGTTTTGAATTTCTGCTAAGTCAAATGCAAGCAAGAAATAAGTTTCATAGGCAGAGTATGGGTAATATGTCCTGAGGGGTTAGCGCAGCTACTTGTGCAGTACGTAAGGTCAAATTATGTGTGAGGCAGGGACATTTAGCATAAAAACAATATTAATAATTCATTGGGCAAGCAGAGTAGTGGAATGATAAGATTATAGTTATGGGAAAAAAACATTAGGCAGAGATGATGGAAGAAAAAGCTCACAGAAAACAGAAGACAACAGGACGGAGAGGTGAAAATACCAATTAAGCCTTTCCTTATGAAGTGCCCACACAGCCACACAGGCTTACAATATGATGTTACTTAGCAATTCTGGTTTCATTTTTTTGTTTGATGGTTATCTCAAGCCAAAGTGACTCAGTGCAGAACCTAACATTATATTTCACCAGCCAACAACATAATATTTATGCTCACTGCAGAACAGTAAAGAGAAACAAAGCTATATGGGTATGTAAACATAGTAGTACTAATTTAGGAGAAGGGACAACCTGTTTGGGATCTGAAAAAGAAGGATTTGGGTAGCCTGTCCTTAAACTCTACAGTTATATATATATATATATACACATATGTATACATATACATGTACATATATATATATATAAAAGCATCTGGGGAGCCTTAAGTCACCTCTGAAACGCAGTAGTCTTGACACATTTTTTTTCTGGCCTTCATCTGCCTTCCTTGATGTTTCTCAGACAATAGCAAGGATCTGTCCAGGAGAACCACATTATGACGACCACCAGAGTCACTGCTCTTTTATTAGGGGTCTCTCAGCCTGGTGAATTCTTTCTGCTGAGAGGAAGGATTGGAACCTATAATTTGTGGTCAGGCAATCCCACCAAGGCAGGGAAGTCCTTGGTTTGAATTCCTCCTTCATAAAATATTAAAAATCACAAAGTAACTTAGAGTGGAAGGGACCTCTAGAGGTCATTTAGTCAAACCTCATGTACAAAGCAGGACTAGTTTTGAAGTTTGCTCAGGTTGTTAGTTCGGGATCTTGTGCTGCTGGGTTGTGGCAGCCTTAAAGGACAGTGATTTCACAACTGCTTTGGGTAGTCTGTGAAGAGTATTTTCTGTTGTGAAGAATTTTTCCATGTATGTGATGGAAATTTGCCTTGTTGCAACTTGTGACTTTGACCTCTTAGCCGGTGCTGTGTGGTTCTGAGGAAAGTCTGTTTTTATCTTCTCTACAACTACTCCAGAGGTCTCTGGAGACAGCAAATAGGTCTTTTGCCTTCTCCAGGCAGAAGAAACTGTTCCTTAGCCTGCTCCTATGTACCAGGTGCCCCAGCCTTATAACCACATTGGGGGTCCTCCATTGAAATTGCTCCACTTTATGAGTGTTCCTCCTGTACTGGCAGACCCAAGAGTCAATACAGCTCTCTGGATGCACTCTTACAATTGCCAAAGAGAAAGGAATAATCAATTCCCTTGATCTGTGCTCTTTCTGATGGAACCCAGCAAGCAGTTCAGTGTGTTACCCAAAAAAGCTCTCAGATACTCGTTCATGCTAACGAGCTCTGCAGACAAACAGGCCCCGGCCTTTAACAGCGTATGGGGTTACTTCATCCCAGCCTCTGGGATCTGCATTTGTCTGTGCTGAATTTCCTGAAGTTCCTGTTGGAACAGTCCTCCAACCTGATGAATCCCTGCTTGTCTCCATTGTTTCTTAGCTTTTCGCTGGCTCCATTTTTCTCAGATTTGATGATCAGACTAGATCTTCCCAAGATAAATCTGCTCTACAGAGAATTAACACATTGTGTTAAATTATCCCCCAATGTGATATTACTCCCAAACTTACCAAGGATTTGTTATATAGCCCATGTCATTTGAAGGTACTGTCTTATCAAACCCAAAGGAAAAAGTTATTAACTTGCTGCCAGTTGGAGTTTGAGCAGTTGGCCACTACATTTGACATTCCAGTATTACACCTACTGTGCAGCTTGCCCATCCAGCACACATAACCTCATTATGTCTACAAGTTTCATAAAGAAATTGTGTCAAAAGTCTCCCCAAAGTCAAGGTAACTGATTGAACTGCCACCCTTTCCTGTCCACAAAATGTGCAATTTCATCATAAATGACACTCAGACTGGTTAAAGACAATTTACCCATGGTAAATCCAGACTGTGTGTTCCCAATAGCTTTGTGCTTCATGTGCCTGGAAATGGCTTCTGTGGTAACATCTTTTTTTTCAGATCAACTTTAGAGGTTTTTTTAGACTGTCTTTATGAATGTGATTCCTCTAACAGGTCTGTATATTGTAGAACCTCACTTTGTCATTTGAACCCTTAAATTTAGTCTTTCCTGCATTCCACATACTAGGCTGAACAGAAGGTGATACAAACATTTATTTTAATGGTGGCATGGATAGAGTTTGAGCCTAGAGTCAAAAAGACTGCTGCACATTTTAAAAATTCTTCAGATCATGAGCATGTTAAGGGTATTTAAAAGTGAAACAATTGCAGATGTACTTTCTAACAAATGTGAATGCATGGACAATATTCAGGGGAAAGCTGTGAGAATGAGTTATTTCTTGTTTTCAGTGGCCCCAGGACTGATCTGGGTTAAAGCTGAACAACAAGAAGAAATGTTTTGTCCTTTTCCTCCTCTGCATTTCTGTGAGTGATAAAACTTGTGCTGTGCTGCCAAAATAATCGCAGCTTAAAAAGCTGCTTTAAGGGATGGGGATTATCTCAATTATCACAGCTCTTCCAAAGGTATGAGCATAGAGGACATCAATCTGATAATACAAAAATCCTTGTATTTCTGTTCCCATATCTATAAATTCTTTAATACACCCAGAGGCACAAAATCAAGTCACACTCATGCAGTGCCTTACTCATACAAGTAAGAGATCAGGATTATCTGGCATCCTGAAACCTTGAAATTATGATATATAAGACCAGAAAACAAATTAACTGCCTCTTTGTTTAGACCCATGCTGCGGCTTCACTACAGCAAAATGGAAAACTTTCCCTGACTGGGAAAACTTTCCTTTCTCCAATAGCAGGGCAGGATGGAGAGAGCAGCCAAGGCCATCCTTTTGTTCTGCAGTGACCATAGGGCAGTATGCACTATTTTACTTCCTGCATTCAGGTGCCACATTTGCCGAAGGGACTGTCTATAACATGAATCTCACCTCCACCTGGCATTCCCATGCACCTGCAGTTGTGGTTACACTGCTCTGTGATGCAGAATGGAAGGATGAACAGATTGGTCATCCTCTGCCAGCAGAGTAACCGCACGGACTCCAAGTTGGAGGATATCAGCTTTGTTGTAATGTGTGTTTATGTCCTTCAGGCAGTATAAGAGCACTTGATGTGTTGTCTTCTCCCTTCAGATTCTTCCAAAGTACCTGAATCACAGTGCTTTCCTGTTTCTTCTCAGTCCTGCCTCTAATAATTTTTGCACCTTCATAAGATCCTACATCCTTTGAGTGCATACTCTGGAATTCATATATGCCTCCCTCTGGAGTCATAAGGACCAATGATAGCATGTGGCTGCAATATCTTCGCATCCTGTGTGCTCCAGGCTGGCCAAATCCCAAAGCTTGGACAGTCACACTTAAGATCTAAAGTAACACTTAAAATCTAAAGGGCAGAACAGGTATATCAAGACCTCTCTGCTCACCATCAAACTTGGATCTTGCATGACTGTCTTTTATTTTCTCTCCTCCTCTTATTCTTATCCAATTAAGTAACAGTATTAATGGGAAATGACATAATTGGTTGATTTAGTTTCTGGAAACATGATACATGTGCCTTTTCACCAAAACAGACTCACAGAACATCAGACAGAGGAAATAGCTGCAAGAGGCAGAATTCTTTATTAGACAGGAGTCAGGATAGAGTTGTTTAAAAAGAATAGGGATAAGACAGGGATAAGGCCTCCATAGCCTGAAAATATATCTGCCTGAATCACACTGGCAAATCCTTCGAGTTCAGGTTCCTCATCTGGCAATTATACAAAATTGTCAAATCAAATATTAGAATAATTTATTAGACTAATTTACTAATCTTGCATCTGTTTGGCACTCAGGCTGTCTCCAGATAGATGTTGTAATCTTGTTATCAGGTACAACTGTACTGATGATGCTTACTCTTCTGAGTAGCANTTCCAAAGTACCTGAATCACAGTGCTTTCCTGTTTCTTCTCAGTCCTGCCTCTAATAATTTTTGCACCTTCATAAGATCCTACATCCCTTGAGTGCATACTCTGGAATTCATATATGCCTCCCTCTGGAGTCATAAGGACCAATGATAGCATGTGGCTGCAATATCTTCGCATCCTGTGTGCTCCAGGCTGGCCAAATCCCAAAGCTTGGACAGTCACACTTAAGATCTAAAGTAACACTTAAAATCTAAAATCTAAAGGGCAGAACTGGTATATCAAGACCTCTCTGCTCACCATCAGACTTGGATCTTGCATGACTGTGTTTTATTTTCTCTCCTCTTATTCTTATCCAATTAAGTAACGGTATTAATGAGAAGTGACATAATTGGTTGATTTAGTTTCTGGAAGCATGATACATGTGCCTTTTCACCAAAACAGACTCACAGAACATCAGACAGAGGAAATAGCTGCAAGAGGCAGAATTCTTTATTAGACAGGAGTCAGGATAGAGTTGTTTAAAAAGAATAGGGATAAGACAGGGATAAGGCCTCCATAGCCTGAAAATATATCTGCCTGAATCACACTGGCAAATCCTTTGAGTTCAGGTTCCTCATCTGGCAATTATACAAAATTGTCAAATCAAATATTAGAATAATTTATTAGACTAATTTACTAATCTTGCATCTGTTTGGCACTCAGGCTGTCTCCAGATAGATGTTGTAATCTTGTTATCAGGTACAACTGTACTGATGATGCTTAGTCTTCTGAGTAGCACGATTTGACTTTAGCCAGTATGAAAGGAAAAGACATGAATGGATTTAGAAACAAATAGGAGAAAAATGGGAGGAATGGAAGGTACTGATGAAGAAGACTCTCTTACAGAAATGAGATGCAGTTATTTCTAGTAAAGCCACAGGAAACAAGAAGGTCATCCCCTCATGTGTGGTGATTCCAAGAAAATGTCCATGATTAAGACATTAAGCAATACTTTCTGCCCCCCTAGGCTACAAACAGAGCAGATGCTGGTAAACAGGATAACAGGCTATAGGGCAATGCAGGAGCAACTGCTCTGGCATTATTATCCTTGTCGATCTCTCAAACATCTCCTTTCTCTTTCCTTCTCGAGCAGTGGGACAGGCAGAGGAGGGAAACGAAAGAAACAAAATATATATCACTAAAAATATAATGAGGTGAAGGAAAGGGCGCTTTTTAAAGTCATGATCTGGCAGAGAGGCCAAACTGTCAAAGCAGTGGAAAGCATTACTGATAGATGATATCAATAATAAATGCGAATGGGAGGGAAGAAGCTGCAAGGAGGATGTGAGCACAGGCTTGCACTAGGAGAAGAAGAAGGCAGCACGTTTGGGCTAATGAGGCAGCAGCTGCTTGCTAAGGACAGGAAGTTATTTGGACTTCTCTTTTGACTTTGCATATGCAGGAAGGAACTGGAAAGGTTCTGGGTTCTTCCCTTTCAAACACTGCTCCCTGAGCAATCTCCTCTGCTTCTCTGTGTGGCACTGAGGCCAAGATAGTCAACGAACCATCACTTCTTTGGAGAAAAATGCAGTAATGAAATCTGCAAGTGCTGGAGGAGTGATGCTATGGTGAGGAGCTGGAGAAGTGGTCACAGCTCCAGTTCTGCAGTGGTGCCCATCTCCTCACATAGTGTGGTCCCCATTACACCTCCCTGTGCTGGCCATGGAGTATGAAGTCCTGCAAACATGCTGCTGAGCTTCCAGACGATTAGGCATCGGCACATTACATTAGATAGAAAAAAAAAGACGTCTGGAGGTTTCCTTACAGCAAGGCAGCCACAAATTGCTTTTATTTCATCCTCTCCTCCAAGCCAGGTCTGCACTGAGTACTGGAATCACTATTTTTATGAGAGTAAGAGAAGACTATTCTTAGCGCTACTCAGTTAAGACTAACAGTAACTAACCAGAAATTATTTCTAGTCCTTCAAGGATAGGGCTTGATCTGCTGCTATTGACTTCTGAAGAGCTGAAGAACCTGTGTCTGTAGCTACCTTCTTCCATCTATGTATTAGTTCGTAGGTATCACACATTAAGATACCTATGCAGTTCAGCAGGTATCATACATATTTTAGGAGTATCTTTGGAATGCCCAAATGTCCTGAAGATACAAAATTGTCTGGAAATCTAGTGGCATATTCTCAAAAGATTTATTCATCTTTGAACCTCCATTCAGAATTGAAAGATAACAGGTGAATTGTTATTGTTCTTTTGTTTTGGTGTTTCTAAACGGGGGTATGAAAATGAAAGCTAAAAGAAAATCTGTATTAGCAGATTTTTTCAAAAGAATCCAGAAAGCCAGGTTCAGGGACAACATAATTTGGAGGAAAAAAAGTATATATACATATAGTTCCCCCTACTTACCCTATGGTAATGCTTTTCCCTATTTGCTGTGAGGAGCGCTGCTCTGCCTCCTGCACTCACAAATCCTGATGAACCTGGACGTTGTGCAGATGCCGTAGTCACTGAGCGGTGCTGAAGAGTGCACCCGTAAGAGTCGAATTGCCTTTGACAATTAAGGGTGAAGTTAAAAGGAAAAAAAATGGCCTCACTAAAAGTACGAGGAATGGTAGGAAATCAGGATTTAAAAATCTAACTTCCTTCTAATGATTGAAGCAATTAATAGTGATGGATGTATGGAAAGAAAAGTGATTCCAAGAGCTGTTGTAAGGAGCAAGTCTTCCTCAAACAGCATTTCAAATCCACATTTCCCTAAGCATGTATTTAATCCATGATATACTTGCTGAGAATTCCATCTTTCCTGTTTTCTTTATGCTTAGACTCAAGTAAGAAAAGTTTGAAATATGCCATCAGGTAATGACATCTTTTTCTGTTAACATACTATTTGTAACTGAATATCCTTTAGAGGAGCTTTTCCAGGGTATAATTTCCATGAAACGAGGAAGAAATGGAATTATTTGTTACCTTAAGCCAAACTGAATTTATCTCTTACTAAAATCTCAATTGTTTCTTAGTGTTGCCTCTAGGTTTTGCAGTCCTCTCCCCTACTTGTGAGGGCTGAATTTTACCCTTGAGAACTTTGGATAAGTTACTCCAGAAAATAATTACATCATATACATTACATAAAAACAGAAAAAAATAGAACACAGTAGCTAGAATTAAGAATGGTGAAGACTTGAGATATCATCTCAGGACAGGTCTGGACAGCAGAGTTGCACCTTTTAGACGCAGTTAAGTGCACAGTATGTCAAGCCAGCCCCCAACAGCTTCTTCCATGGTCCAAGCCACTGCAATACCCATTTCCTGATCCTCACTGCACCACTTGCCACACTTAATATCATCCCATTACTCTTAGTTACGGTCCCTTGATTCACTTGTTTAAATCCTCACAGTTTGGTTGGATAAACCTGCCATTTATTTACAGGCAGATGCAAGTTGTGTTATCCAATACACAAGAAGTATTGGATTACACACACTCTGCAGCAGACGGTGCCCTCGCTTCAGTTTGCAAAAAGAAGTAAAGAATAAAGCTTAACAGGTTGCATTTGCCTAAGCGCAATGAACGGTGCCCAGGGTGCAGATCCTCTCATCCTAACACACATATCTCTAGAAGGTTGTGAAGTTGTAGTATCCTCAAAGTGCCCATTTCCCTTTGGGTACATATAAAAAGGGTCTTTTCCTGTATGTTCAGGTGTAAAAGTCCACCATGCAGGTGTGTAGGCGTAGTTGAGATGATAGATAGATTCCCACACGGATCACTGTGACAATCCATGCCACAAAGCGGTAGATGTCCCAGGGGACAAGTGTTCTCCAGATCCCCTTCCAGCCTGCACAGTGCCCATACATAACCTGAGGCACTGGAGCACCTCCAGGCTCATTGTGAAGGAGTGAGTTAAGTGTTTAGGGGGAGAACTTGAGCAACCAGCAGGTTCTAACTTCGGAAAAGTTAAGGTTTCCTTCTTGGGAAACCCTAAGCACAGGTTTGTGTATGAAGTAGTGTTTTCACGCACAGTGAATCTATGAGAAACAGCATTAATTTAAGCATTCTTTAATCTTACAGATTAATTTAACATAATAATTTGTAATGGAAGGGAAAATGTTAAGCACCTGTGTTTCATATCTTCTTATAGGAAGTTAAGTAGGCAGAACTGTAACTCTTATTAGTCATATGTAGAAAATAACTTGGGTTTCCTGACTCTCCCTGAGTCATTCTTTTTTTCCCCTCTAGCTGAGTCTTTTGTGAATGTTATCTATATTTTCTAGCAGAAGCTTGTGTTATTGTGGACTGCCAGAAGCAAATGTTTTAGCATTGCTCCAGTGAGCTTGTCTTCCCTCTCTGCCTTCAGCCTATGGAAAGATTACTGCACTTGCTATCATAATGCAGTTTTAAAAGTAACATTTTCCTTGCTGAAGGTCAAAAGGACAAAGGACAAAAGGCCATTCCACATGAGTTACTTTTTCCATGGTTTAAGACAGAAAATTCAAGTAATGTTACTAAAAATATATATATATTTTAATTGCAATATTTCAGTTCTCTACTTCCTGCCAATCAGATATCATTAAGAACTGGGTTGCACCGTTCATTTGACCCGGTGACACCAAGTAGTTCTTGTCAGAGAAGGAAGTCCACTTTACTATAAGAAATGTTTTCCCCAAATGGGAAGAAATAAATCTAATACCAAAGTAAGCAGGCATTTTCAGGAACTCACTGGATTTTTTTCTGCTACCAAGAATGTATTTGAGAAGAGGAAAGTTAAAACTGTCAGCTTCGTGGCTGCCAAGTGTCATATTAATCTTGACTTCAGGTGGATGGATGCTGTGACAGAGTCTCCATCCGTGATAAACCATTTAGTCGCTGCTCAGTCGAGTAGAGTCTTCAGACTCTCATTGCACCATGATATGACTTTAGCTGATAAATCAGGCAGAGGATCCTTTTTCTCTCTGCCCTCCCTTCCCCACATTAATATTGATTATTTGGAAGTAAGGAGTCCCAAGGAGTGGAAGTGGATACGCCTCATTGCCTTGAACAATTCTTTCCCCTCTATTGGGACAGTACAAGGTAAATTAATAGTGTGCTTGCAGACACTAGATAATGTTAATGTACTTGCTATTGATAGACTGAAATAACATGAGTAGCTTCAACGTTACTTAAAACAAAGCATTAATTTTCCAAGGCCACTAGGATTAATGCAGCTGCTTGGTATAACTCACACAAGTTCTGCTTTTAAATATGCAACATTTGTATTTTTAAACATGAGGTAGAGGATTTTTTTTCTTTTTTTCCTTTTGTCAAATGGAAAACAAAAGGGGATTTTAAGATTTCAATTCACTGCTTGTGCTCCCAGGCTCTTGTCTGCTTCTAATTTGAGTCCCTGCTCAATTTTATGGGTAAGAAGATGCCTTTTCTACTAGGAAATAATGCATAGCAGCATTATCCCCTGTGATCCTTTGGCTGTGCAAAAATGCATAGGAAATCCATAAGTATGGAAGCTCTGTTTTTGCATACATGCTGAAGGAAAGGTTTCATGCAGAGAAAATGGCTAGCTGGGTGCTCTGGGGAATTACTGCAGCCACGCTGGGTTAAATGGTGGGTATTTGAGAACAGCCGATGCCTCCACTGGTTGGAAGCTCTTAGGGTATTGAGACCTCAATGGCTTCTTGACCTTGATGCATATAGGAGACACCTCGCTCTCAAGGACTTAGTCTGAGTGAGGACCGTGTCCCATGCTGTAATGGGAGATTTTGGGAACACTGCTATGCTTGGCAGTGGCTGGACTTCACTACATCATCCTGCAGGGTCAGAAGCAGCAAGGACAAGGAGGCAGGGAAGGCTTTGCTGAGTGGGGTTGAAGCGCTTCCACCTTCTCATTTCCCTTCCACTGTACACCTTTGTGCCACTCATCCGAATTATGAGTTGGAGTTTGCCCATCCATAACTCATAATAATAAATTACAGGTAGCTCCTGAATGACTGCAGTTTTAACCCTGCCTTCCTATTTGCCCTCTGCTCCTAATTTGTACACACGTATTTCTGGTTCATAAATATTCACGGACATGTAAACAAATTTTGCCTGCGTGTTATTCATGCACTGTTTGCTTTGATTGTGCAAGTTCCTGTATACGTTACTTATGGTGGGTGAATGGTCATAAAAGTCACATACTATTACTTTTGGTATCTGACTGGGTGACTGAGTTTTCCAGACAGAAATATAACAAACTGTGGGTAATGAATAGCAAGTAACAAATATCTAACTATAAAGTATGAATATTTGGAGGAATAATTATTTGTGCTGAAAGTCATGAAACTTTCAGGATTTTCCAGCATTTTTTCTCCCAGAGAAACTGGTATTCATTTGAATGCTCATGAATGATAGATAATCTCATCTCACAAATAATGACAGTTCAAACCTCAATTAAACAAGCCTCACAAAACCCCTGGGAGATAGGCAGTAATAATAGTTTTATATTACTAAAACTGATACGTGAATATTTTCCCAAAGAAGGAAGCATTTGAGGAGTATTTTAATGCGATTGAAAGAAAAGTGCTACTGCAAATGAGTAAAAAATACCATTATTATATTTGTCAGATTCCAGCATGCAAGAAAATTAGATAAAGGACACTCAAAAAGCCCCAGTTCTAGTGGACTGAATAAGGAAAACAACATCATTTACTTGTGGCAGGTCAGCACAGAGCCTTTTCCAGACTCCGTGAATCCTATGGTTACCTGACAGCATGCCAGTCCACAGAGCAAATGCTGAAAATTCCTTCTCACAACGTGCTATTCATTTCAGTGATTAACTGTAGGCACCAAATGTAGGTAACCTGCATCTACCCAGCTTCTCAGGGGAGAACAAGATCTGCTTTCCGCTACTGGAGCTACAGAATAATAAATGGATCTTATGGAAGTAATTATTTTCTGTTTATATTAAAGTAGTGCTGATCTCACCGGTCATGCAAACAGGCAAGGCACCCTTGCATCTCTTTGATGGCACAGAGCTTTGCCATACGGTGCTGTTCACTCAAGTCCCAGCCACAACCATATTCTTCTGATTCTGCAGCTAGCTCAGATGTTTTCAGTACCACTGCATTACCCTGCGTGTGCACACTAGAGGA
This sequence comes from Crypturellus undulatus, assembly GCA_013389825.1. Taxonomy (NCBI): domain Eukaryota; kingdom Metazoa; phylum Chordata; class Aves; order Tinamiformes; family Tinamidae; genus Crypturellus; species Crypturellus undulatus. The sequence continues at coordinate 387,323 of VWPW01001888.1, forward strand.
GGACCCGCACAGCACAAGATCTGTTACTGATGGAGACATAAATTTTATCTGCAGATGAGGTACAGCAAAAAGGGAACTCCTAGAAACTCCATCTTTTGATAGCAAGGGCTTAGTTTTCATCCTGTTTCAATGCTGTAGGGTTGGAAGCAATGAAGGACAAGTGCTAGGGATGCAGTGCCAGTCCTGTTATAATCCTTCCAGCAGTCCCTACACAGCATTATTCTGGATTCCAGCCTACTGTGCTCAAAATCTATCCTCTGTCCTCAAAAGGTAATAGGGAACTTCATTCCCCACATTCAGCAGTTCCCCACATTGTGTGCAAATACCGTAAAGCACCTGCAACGTGACTGTTTTGGACAGTACATACTCTGTGTATCCGAACAGTGAATTTTAAAAGGGAGTAATCTTTAGAAGATACATTGCAGGCAATTTCAGAAAAAGCCTTCTTAATTAAAGCATCAAAAAATAAATAAGCATTCAATGTCTTTAAGAAAAAAAACCTTTAAAATGCAGGCATCAGTGCAGAAACGCACATACGAGCTGCATTTATGTTAGGGTATTCAGGAGGGAGAGTGTCACGGAACGAGTGGTGGTGGGAGTGAGTGACATAATGCGCTTCACTCGTGAAAGAAATAGTAATAGGTTTTACTGATATGGACAGTGGTTTCACGAGATTCTATGGCAAACTCATTTATTATTTACTGCATGGGGTACAAGATATACACAGAATTATCAAGGAGACCCTCCCACTGAGTCACAGGGTTCAGATTGGACCCCCTTGCTTTCCAAACCCCTTCTGAGAGGAGTCTGGGTGCGGCTGGATATAATCCTAGTCCCAGACTTGGTAAACAGTTTATGACGAAGGGATTTTGTGCACAGTTACATCAGTAAAGTTTACAAGTTCAAAAGGAGAGGGAGCGCTACCGTCACTTACCATGAATCTGTGAGGATCTGGCAAGGATCCCTTGACCCCGAAGAGTGTCCTTGAGAAGTGTCTCTGCTCAAGGGGTGATCCTGGCATGCAGCCCACTGCAATGGGCTCTCTGAGCTATCCTCATATTTACAGAATCACAGAATCATAGAATCGTAAAGGTTGGAAGGGACCTCTAGAGGTCATCTAGTCCAACCCCCCTGCACACACAGGGTCACCTAGAGCACATGGCGCAGGGTGGCATCCAAGCAGGTTTTGAAGATCTCCAGAGAAGGAGATTCCACACCCTCTCTTGGCAACCTGTTCCAGTGCTCTGTCACCCTCACTGTTAAGAATTTTTTCCTTAAGTTTCTGTGGAACTTTTGGTGTTTCAGTTTGTGGCCATTACCTCTAGTTCTGTCGGTGGCCACTAATGAAAAGAGGGCACACTGCTGCCTCATGGTCAACTTGTCTCCCACTATGACGTCCAAGTCCTTCTCTGCAGAGCTCTCTGAGCTGTCCCCACATTTATGGGATCAGATGACTGACTTATAGTCATTCTTTCATTTCAGAGAACTTTTGGCTGGTGTAATTAGCCTTATCTCTCATCAGGATGCAGCCATCAGGACAGTTACTGATGGTTAATGTCTGAGTGGGGGAAGAAATCAGGGAGGCACCCACCAGGATCACATAACATCACTGATGGTTAACACCTGAATAGGGCTACATGTGAAAAGTCAGTTTGAGCTGGGGAAGGAACACACCCGTCACGGAGAGCAGGAACAGAAGTACCACTTGGTGGACAGAGGACTGTGACATTACAATGACAAGTATCAGGACTGAATCTGATCTCCTTCATGGTAGTGCTAATCTGGAACAAACCTGTGTTTGCCCTGCTGCAAATGGGATTTCAGTTAGGTTTGCTTTTCCTCTGCAGCATTCTACCTTTCTGTCCTGCTAATCAAAGATTTGTTCTTTTGTTGGCTGCTGCATTAACAACCTTCTCCCAAAAAAAACAAAGAGCATTTCCTGAAGGCTGACATTTGTCCAGAATGCATGGTTATAGCTTCTGGATTAGTAAGGTGACTTGTTAAGTTAGATGGAGGTGATCCTGCCAGCCTTGCAGCACTAACAGCCGCTCTCTTCTGATGCAGGGACAGCTCTTGCAGCTGCTTCTCCTTCTCATTCCTTCCGTGGTAGGTGAGTACACCTAGCGACCTCCAAAGCCAACACCTTATTTCTGTTTTTCCTTTTTTTCCCCTAAGTAATGCCTCTCTTTCTCAAAGTAGAAGAAAAAAAAAAAAAAGAAAAGAAAAAAGAGCTGGGATAAGTTTCTATTAAGCCAACACATGCCTTCTCAAAATCTCTAGGTATCAGTGCTCCTACCCTCTTGAACCTCTCGTGCTCTAACAGCCTCTGTTTTTCACTTTTCTCTTGCAGTTTGAGATTTTGAAAACTTCCTTCTTTTCTTTTCTTCTTTTTTTTCTCCTCTTCTGCCTGGAGACATTTCTCTTCCTGGGTTGTTTAAAGTCCCTTGCACTGCAGGAAAAAGGAGCTGGTAGAGGTTTGTAGCTTTATCAGTGAACTGTCAGCTCCTTCCCCAGCCCCAGTGTATGAGAAGCAGCAGGAAAATCTGGGACATGGTTCCTGGGAGGAAGGCTTTCAGGATGGCTCTGGGAGCTAGACCACTCCAGGGGTTTAGTCCTTTTTCTGCCACTGATCCTTGCACTGACCTTTAGTGAGTCATTAAATCCCTGATTTTTGGAGGTGCTGCTTGCCTGCCACAGGGTAAAATCCCTATTTTAACCGAGGTCAGTAAGGGTTGTGCAGTCGGAAGCTCGACTTTCATCTTCTCATTCCAGTCGAGGTTGAGGGTGCTCTGAAAATCGGCAGCTTGCCAGGTAAGACACAGCAAGGTGAGAGGTGAAGCCAAAACCACGTTGTTTGTCGCCTTTTCTGTATTTAGCTACTTCAAGACATAATTCTCCCCCAAAACACTGGCAGGCGGATTAGCAACTGATCCAATGAAGTAATGAATGACTTGTCAGTAAAAGCTCTGCCTCTCAACCTGCTAAGTGAATGATTGATTATAAGTGAAGCATCTTAGCACCTGACATGGGCCTCTTTAATGGGGGAGATCAAGAAATGTGATGTGGTGTCACACCAGGAAATAAGGCCATGATAAGTGGGATACCCTCCTGAGTCTTGCAGGGAAAGTCACCTACACTTTGGAGCTGGAGACATGCACTGTGTTGTTCGGGGATGGATTCCCTTTTGAAGCTTAAAATCCCAGCAACTGAAATACCCAGAGTATTTCATGGGCAGTAAGAGGTCACTGGAATCTGGTTACAAATAGCAATTCAGTTGAAAGCTTTATTTCAGTCTTTTTTTCTGCAGCCAATGCTATCTATGCCTCCTTTCCCTTGCATCTGTGGCACAGTGGAATGCCCCCTGAGACAAAATAATACAAGCCAAAGCAGACTAAAATCCTGTAAATTAAACTAGTGCTTTGCATTTAGTGCCAAATTAATGCTGGATTCAGCCAAACATCTGAACATATTTTTATCTTTAAGCTTGTTAATAACTTCTTTGGCATTAAAAAAACTGTGTATGCTGAAAGCTAAGAATATGAGAAACTGCTTTTCTGGATGAAGACTGAATCTACAGGCAATGAGAGGGAACTTAATAGTAATTGACTTTAATATACTGAATAATGCTAGGGAGTGGATGCAATGGAAATAGTTGCAGCAGCCAACACAGTAGTCAGGCTGTTTCCAATAAGCTAGCTAAAATATGTGATTTCTGCTATGCCCCAAAAGTCCAATGACTTCATCAGAATAGTCATAAAATTATTATGTCAGTTAAGAATTAGACTCTATCGGTTCTTGAAAAATCAGACCGCTCCTTCACAAGCTAAAGAAACAAGAACACTTCCCACATCCACATTTAAATGCATCTTCTTTGCCCATTTATAAATAGAACTAGTTGACATTTTTCATTCGCGTTACTTTGTCAATAATAAAAAAAAGTCCCTTCTCATTCTTTCAGAATATTCAAATGTGTTTTGATATGTTTGGGATTTATTTCAGCATGCTTCCCCAAGAAAAAATAAAATCAGACCCCTAAGTGGTCTGCAGCACAGACTTCTGTGCTTAATCTCTTTGCAAACTGAAAAGCTTTTAGTTTTATTCCCAGGGTGATGTAGGGTATTTTCCTACATTTTCCTAGTCTGACAGGTTATAAATGTAATTCCAAAAGGTGCTGAACATTTAGATAGCTACCTAGGTCTAGGCTAATTTAATCATGAGCAACACATGATTTAAAGTGGCAATTGCACATAGGGAATGTTAGTTCATGTCAGATAGCAGGAGCCAGATCAAATTCTGGCTAAGGTGAAGATTTCTTCCCTTGAATCCCTGTGGGCTGGCAGCCCCAGATAAAAAGTAGCAGAGAAGAGGAACGGTAGGTCTGACCCTGAATAATATTTCAGATCCTTTTTTCAGGACTTTTATTTTAAAAAAGCTAAGCTGCCTTATCTTCTGACCAACTCTAATTGCAAATCTCGGTTGTGCTCAGAGCAGAATCTGTTCTGTGCCTGTTTTCTTCTAAAAACAGCTTTAGCACTTCTGACTCCTCTCCTTGAAATTTTCAGCTTGAGTTTCCTGTTTGGGTTTCTTGGGTTTATTTATTTTTTTTTTCTTCTTCATTTCTAAGCTCTTCTTCATGAGTTCACTGCCAGAATAATCTTCACATCTCCTTTTCCTCTCTGTCTCCGTAAAGCTGAGTATCTCCTGACATTTCTGCCTCTCCTGACATTTCTCCCTGTTGTGTTTCCCTGGCCCTCACAATTCAGGGAATTCAGCAGAGCGTCACCTGGGCAGAGGAAACCCATCTCCTGCCTGACAAGGAGGAATGACCTCTCAACAGAAGAGAGGAAACTACAGTCAGTGGTAGAGAGATGTGCGCACACCACCAGGAGCAGCTCTCACCAGGGCAGGCTACGGACCTTTCCATTCTTTCCATCCTTCCTCGCCATCTCCCCAGCAAAACCAGCCCCCATCTCTCAAAAGTCCAGGCCTTGGCATGGTTGGGAGAACCAGAAAAATATCCCTGTAAACAATCCTGGGTACACTTTTGGTAATGCAGTGCCCTAAACTGACTGACGTGCCCCCTGCAAGATGCTGAGCAGGAAAAACATACATATTTGTGGTAAGAGATTTGCAGCTCAGATTCACATCCATCTGTCTGGTAGCTGTGTCCTGCCCACTGTCACATCAAGGTTTCTATCATCCTTGTTTTTTTATGAGATTTCTCCTTTCCATTAAAAGAGTGGGTGTTTGAGTTGAGTTTTGCTCAATGTAATCAGATCAGAGCTTGCATTTTCCTCAGCCTCATATCTTTTTTTTTTCCTCCTTTCCAACTTCTTGAGCTCCTTGTCTTATTTTCCAGTCTGCTCTGGCATTTGAGTCTCCTCCAACTTTAATATCACCTGAAAAAATTATTAGGATGCCTTTATTTCCTTGTTCATTATCATTAAATACAATGGGAACCAACACCATTTATTCCATCACTGTAGAGGAAAGTTTACCTGAACTCAAACCTTTGGCTTTTATCATTCTTTACTATTTTTCAGCAGAGGGAGGCAAGTTCAATATTCTCAGAGGATCTTGAATCTGCTTGAATCTTTCAGAAAACATTGCACCATTTTCATGAAATGTGGCATTCACAGCCTGCTGTTTAGTCCCATTGAGAAGACACAGTAGGCAACACAGATATATGTGATAAAAGAAACTGTGCAAGAATCTTTCTTTTTCACACTGTAAGGAGTTATGGGACATGAAATGAAAAAGAAATTCACTATCTGAAAGAAAAATGGAGACAGAGCTCATTCTGGTACATTGGTGACCATCTTGAGTCCAGGAGAGGAGTGGATACATGTCAGTGTGGAGGCAGGAGGCTTGGAACAGGCACATCTCAGTCAAGCATCTCCTGGGAGTGATGGTGTTTCATGGCCACCAGTCAGAATACCCTGTTGGTAGAGCAGAACAACTGAAAAATCATAGAATCATAGAATGCCCAAGGTTGGAAGGGACAAATGCTTAGTTATTGTCTCTCAAGTGCTGACTTGGACAGCAAAAATAAATGTTCACTGTACTAAGGTCCAAGGAAACTCCACAGCTTTGTTTAAGAGATATCCATCTCATTCCTAGGAGCTCCTGTGCCTTCCTTTAAAAACCACTTACTCTCAAGCTAGGTCACAAGCACAACCCCATGCTATGAAAAACTGGGAAATGAGGGATTCTATGATTGTGTGTGGGGAGGGAATCAGCCTAGATTTGCAGTGGGAGGGAAGGACAAATGAGCCAAGGTCTTCACTCACAGAGCTCACCCAAGAAGTCTTGGTCACTCTTCCAAGCACTCTGTCAGTGCCAACTTGTTCAGAGTAATCTTGCTTTACCTGCAACAGCCAAAGTATCCACTGCTGTTGCCAGTGAAAGATGGGAGGGAAAAATAAAAATATATATATATTTGCTGGAAGGAAGGTGAATTTGTTGGTCAAAGAAAAATGACCCTAAAAAGACAGCACTTCAGAAAACAATATATCCTCACCTAATCCTATTTATTCCACATCTGAAAAAGGTGATGTTTGGACTTGCAAAATGCCAAATAGGCCATGCAGGAGTTGGTAGCAAACTATGACCAGGAGGTCATCACTGTCTCCTCAGGCAAAAAGGTAAAAATGTCTAACGAGATAACACACACAAAGTAGTTTTCTAAATGGATAGGCACCAGTTCAAGAGTAGAACAAAGACCTATTTCTGTAGTGCAATTTGGAATCATGAAATACCTATTTCAGCTACTGGGAGCCTTATGATAACGGTTTGGCGGGTCCTGGTGGAAGGTTTCCCATGTCGCTTTGTGACACCCTCAGAGACATCTCTGCATTAGTACGCAGCAGTCGCAGCTATTTACACATTTGTACAAGCAGGTGTGTGGTTAAAACCCATTATACACATTATACAAGGAAAGTGATAGACCAAGATATATTTGTTTCCTAACTACATAATTAGGCTCCCAAATGAGTGACTGCTGATTGCTTAGCACTTTTTAAAGCCTTAAGGCTGCAATTTTTGCAAAACTAATGAAAATGGTTTCAGGGGAACTTTACAGCTTGCACAAAGTCTGACACACCACAGTCCTTGGGAAATTTGTACTCTCTAGCAACGATCTGGATCCACAGAAGGATAAAATGCAAAAATAATTCAGAGGAGCTACAGAATCTTTTAATTTTGTGCCAGCACAGAGGGCTCCAAACAAAAGTATGACTGAGGGAATATAAACCTGAGTTTTGTTTTCTTTTTCAAGTATCCAAAACATGACTTTGGTCTATGATTTATTCACTGGGATTCATTTGATAAAAGCTTTTCCTGAGCACGGTCCAGAAAAGGTTATACAGATATTGCTCGGTCTCAGGACAGATGCAGCAGAGTAGGAGCCCTAAAAGGCTTTTGTGCTGTGTTTACTGATTCATGTTGCCTTAAACTGCAAACTTACCATTTTACCCAAGAGGGGCCAACTACCCCAATATTTATAATTGTGAGCTGTAGTGAATTGCACAGACCATGTGCAATTTTTCTTTTTCTACTGTGTCAGATCTAAGAACTCTGTTTAATTTGTTCAGGCATTTATTTTTTAATTGTTCATCAATTCCAAAAATTAAGAGCAATATTAACACTAGAACTGCCAGGTTGAATGGGATCAGAAAACTCTCAAATCCTGTTGTCTCCAAGGAAGCCCAGTGCTGGAAGGGAGAGGCACACAGAGCCCATTCTGCAGGCAGCTATGGAATAACTTGCCCTCCTTTTTAATGTACATTACAGTAAGAAGGATACCAGTGGTAGCTAGCCAAGGGGCTGCATATTCAATACAGTTATCCCCCAGTTTATTTCTGTCCCCGGTGTTCCTGGAAATTAAGAGAAGGAATGCAAATCAGAATGCCCAGTGCAAGTGCTTCTGACCTTTGGAAATAATTGAATGTGGATCCAAACCTGGCAGCCCTATCATGTACTAAAGTCTCTTAAAATCATGCTATCCATCAGCAAGACAGGAAAAGAGAAACATGGAAGAAAAGGTCACATTAGCAGAACGCAACTGGCATGATTCCATGAGGCTCATTTTATTTAGCAGGACCAGTTTCTGCTTTTCTATTTCAAAATCCATGCCAGAATTTGATGGCGCAAACATGAACAGAATTTCACACTTAGATATACACTGTATCAGGGTGACATTTCAGATATGATATGCAAGGAGCTACATACACATGACAGTAAATAATCACTGTCCAATTTCCCCAGAGATGGCACTAAACCCTTATTACATCCTTTGCAAACACTGCCACAAGGCACTGCAGATTGGTTCTACAGTTTACACACATAAACCACCTTGCATTAGTACAAAGGTTGAAGCGTTTATTAGAGGAAAAGATTATAATGATGCAGTCTAAACACTCCTAACTAAACAGTAATTGATGGGGGAAAAAATCCAACTTGGTAAGAGGCAAGATCTTCCTTCATTATTAATGAAAACCCTTTTTTTTTTTTTTCTTTTTGAAGTTCTGCAGCAGTTTTATTTTTAGGTTCTTAAAGGGAAGGGTTTTCTGAAACCAAAAAGAAGTATCACTTTCTGTACCCCAAAATATTTCTTCTATTTTGAGTTGTCAAATGAGGGCATTGGATGATAAGTCATAAATCTTCTGGAAGAATTCCATGCATGGCAGCACAGAGATAACTCAGAAGACTTTACAGCTGTTACATTTTGGACACGGGCACTTGGACTCCTTCTCTGAGCCCAGATTATTCATTGTAATAGGAATTTTGCATGCAGAGGGCTAAACCCTCTTCCACTCCTCTTCTACTCTGAACAGGCAGGGTATGAGAGGAGGAAGGACAGAAAGGAAGCAAATCAGGAGAGCAACAGATAGACAGTCAGTCTTCAAGGGTCCTGACAATACATCCCATTTTCTGAACTATCTACCATAATCAGAAAGCCTTGTTGCCCCTTGTTCCAGACACCTCTTTACGGAATGGGCCTCGCACCTCAGTGCAGTGAGACAACCTAGAGGCAGGGCCTGGTTCTATGCTTAGCACAGTTAAGTTGTAAGTGGTGAGAAACACGAACTGAAGCTTGAGATCTTCATCTAAACACCTCTGATTTTCAGAAGAGTTTCATGCAAAAGAGGAGGACCAGACTCAACCACCTCAGAGCATGCTTTGCAAAACAATATAATTTTGTCTTCATGATTAGATATTACAAGAATCAATGGATCCAAAATCTTGCAGGCCCTTTACTATGCACTTCCATAAAATCTAATTGCTCCATCAGTCTCAAAGAACCACTTAGAATGATAACTGCTCCCTTGATGCAAACAAACAAGGACCACTTCCAAAATAAATCTACAAAGGTCTTCTGCAGCAGTGGTGCTCACATCACCTGTGTCTCCAGATTTTAACCCAGCACCCAGGAAGCAAAACCAGTCACAAAAGAATTTTGTCTGCTTAAGACCCTTCTGAATAACACAAATTTTCTACTCCCCATGGCAGATTCCCGGTAAGAGAAGATATAGATCCTCTGAATTTCTCAAATAGAAAAAAAAGAATAAAAAAATTTTCTTCACATTAGACTGTGGCGGATGAGTAGTGAGCATTCTAAAGGAAATTTCTCATGATCAATCTGCAGAGTTAAGGTTTGTTTGGGTGTTTTTTCCTCTCCCACAATTTGTCTGAGACAAATCAATCTCGAGAAATGTTGATGTGTTTGAAGACACTTTACAAGCAGAAAGAAAAAAAATCATCAGACACATTACTTGCTCTGAATCATTCACTCAACTCTACAACTGACAACTTGGAGTTCATCCAAAAGGTCCACGCTCCATATTGTGTTCAGGAGCAAATGTTCGCTGAAGGAATGTTTTTGCATGTTAATGATTCATCTGCCTTCAGTACCCAGCTACACGTGTCTACAGAAATCACACCGAGTTGAAGATTCAGTTGCCTCACAGGCTTAGTGCAACATCATACATCATATTTTCAGATGCAGCAATCTATCTCACCCTAATCCTGAGACTGCTTAGAACATCCATACTGAGCCCATAAATCACAGCACAGGTACAGTCATCTGTCACACTCGGGCTGGACAGGAGCTGTGTAAGCTTTTCCTTCATGGCTCTGCCAGTGCTCCTCGGAGCTGACTTCCAGGCAGAAGTGGGAGAACATCACCACTTAGTATTTAACATATTTCTTTTTTTAATGTAAGAAGGCAGTTCTGAAAATTTTCTGGTAAGGTAAATGGGTCAGGAGAAATTCTGAGAAGGTGAAACTCCTCTTTGAACCCTGATTCAAATCCATGCTCTGATCCACTTAGAGTAAAGATTTGAAGCCAGTTCTCCCTCTCTGGTCAACTGGTTTTGAGCCAATCAGGTAGAGAATCTCTTTTGTTCCCATGTATTACATAAAAAGTAATATCCTGTGTTGACTATCATGGTGGATATTCACCAGTGAAGAACTGGGAATAGGGTTCAACTCATCTAACAGCTACCACCTAATTGAGGATTGTAGGCATCTGTAGCAAGAAATTCACCTTATGAGAGAAGTCTTAGTAGAACAAATAAAAATAAAAATAAAAAAGAGGGGAGGGAGTTGCCTGTCTCCATGGATAGTTCCATGTAGCTGGAACCATAAACCCACCATAAAATACAGGATGCAAAATCTGCAGATTTATTACCAAAGATAATAATTAAAATTAGAAAGGGATTTGAATGCTCAACCTCTTTCAGTTATTAGCAAGGAAAGGCTACCCTCTCGATTGCTATTTGCCTGTGCAAACCGTGTGTTGGAAGGACTCTGGCAGATACATGGAAACACCTTTCTCTCATCTCAGTAGCATTCTCCCTTGGCAATTCCTACTGAGAATGTTTAATTGAAAGCAGCAGTTATGCATAGTATAGGGATCACATAGGCTAGAGTGTTGATTTACAGTTGTATACTGACAAGTATATCAGGCTCATGTATTATTCCCTGAAAGGAAATGTGTAATTAGGTAAATTTATCATGCAACCTTTCTGGAATATTTTTATATTCAAGATATTGAAAAAAAAAAGGGAGGGGAAGGGGGAAGAAAGGTGAGGCAGCATGAGGCAGCTGTGGAAATGGAGATTCATGAATCCTAGAAGTCTATTTCTAGGTCAGTATGGGAAGACAGGATATTGCAAAGGCAAAAGAAACATTCACAGATTTCACCAGGAATTCCCAAATGTGTCCTCATCTCACAGAATACCTCATTACAGCCTCATAACATTAGGGGTGTGTGCAGAGGGTAGCAAGATATTCATATCACTGCTGGGAACTGCTGCACTGTTTCTCATATAAAATTGTTCATTCCCCATGACAACAGCTCTGGTCCTATTCTCTGCTAATGTCCTGAATAGCCTGCTAAGCACCTGCTCTAGCATATGATGAAATTGTTCTGTGTCGGCATTAAATCTGCAGTGCCAAGAGGGGCATTGCAGATGTTTCCTTTAAGCTAATCAGAAAGAAGAAATATGACACATATACTATAACCAATACCTCTACTGCACTCTTTTAAGCCCTGACATAAGTAAGTCTTAAGGCATTTTCAATATATTGATTTAAGTAACATGTAGAGGCCATGTCCAGAGCATACACCAAATATAATGGATTTACCTTAATTTGGAACATTGCTGATGACCTCCTAACCTCTTTCACATTCACGATGGAATTCCTCTTTTTTATTATTTTTTGTCAAACATCAAATCTTCATGTTTTTTAGTAACTCTCTGATAAGCCTCGAAAATTTTACATCTTAAGCAAATATTAACCTCAGTAAGGTTCTGTTCCGTTTCAGAGTTTTCTGATGAATCATGAAAGCATCTTGACGTTATCTGCAAGTATGAGATTTAACTTTGTGGACACCTGTGCTGAATCTCCATATCACAGGCTATAGGATGGAAAACGTGGGAAGCAGAAAAGAGTTTGCCTGTTATAGATAGATGTTCCAATGATTCCTAATTCAGTTTCAGAAGAACATCTACTATTATACTTGGTTTAATCTGACCCCAAAGTTCATGCTGGGCAACTGCACATTCCCAGGGCTAATGTTACAGATTGAAAGCTCTCTGAGTTCATCAGAAGAGATTAAGGTGCATCTACATTGATCCAGCAGAAATGGGAGGTAAAGGAATTAACAAGGTTAGTTAACGATTTTTGAAGTGCAAAACCCATGGCAAGGTGCAGGAAATGTGGAAAAGTGGGGAGGCATGTAGTTGTCATCTCTATGGGCTTTATGTCTGGAAGTGAAGTGACAGAGCAGTAATAAGAGGAAAAGAAGTCCTCTACATGAAACTTAGCTGATCACCACAGATGTGAGTGATTTGCCCCTCGCCTGCTGCTGGAAACACCAAGTCTGTTTTGTGGACTGCTCCTCAAAGAGACTTCAGGGTCAGGAGCTGCGAATGGGAGGAGATTAATGCTGTGCTCAAGGTTAGCATCATTTCACCTTCTCTTGGAGAACAGATAGCAGAACTATGTGAAGAGGATTAAAAAACAAAGCATTCTAGGTTAAGCCAAAAAGTTTGGATTAGATTCCAACCTTTTTTTAATGTGGATTTCTATCACAGCATACAAAGCAGGGGTGTCTTTTTTCCAAAATGAAAAATTGAAATATTTAACTCTACAAATGTCAAAAGGTCAGAGTTTTTCTCCTGGGTTTCTTCTGAGAGAATTCCTGAAAAGTCAAACTGATTTGGAAAGCATTTCAACCGCAGTTTGTTCTGACAGAAAAAGTTTTCATCGAGATTTTTCTGATCTATTTGATATTTGCCTTCTTGGACATATTTCTTCTTAATAACTAAACTTGTTACATTATTATAAGATAAAATGTGTGTTATTGTTAAGGATATCTTCCAGGCCTCCCTCGGGTAGGCCAGGAGCTTGCAAAGCAAGCTCTATTCTGGCCTATTTAGGTAGCAATTTCATTTTGATTTATTATATTAAGATCAGTGGCATTTAAGTAGAACTGATTCCAAGCAAGTCTGTGAGCTTGGACTGACTGCACTTTCCAAGAGCAGATGGAGGAAGGAAATGGTAAAATCTTTAGCCAGCTGAGATAATGCAAGCAGGAGATCTGCAGTGTGTGATTACTCCCCACATAAAGGAAATCCAGTCTCAGAGATTATTGGTTACAAATACTTCTATGGATATCACAGATCTAAGACCTCACTAGGAAACAGAAGTGCTAGGACAACAGATAAGCTCTGCAAAGGATGAAACTCATAATACTGAAGAAGAGATGAAAGGAACAGAGAGGGTTTCAGATCAGTTGGGTGTTTTTCACCTTAGTACTTCGTGATTTGTGAATAGTTGAAGAAAAAAAAGAATCTGATTCTTTTGCACTATGTTGCAATTCGAAGGTGGGAGGCTAATTTAGTAAGAGATGAATCCCCTTTCCTTCCAGCCAATCCTCAGAGTTTAAAAGGACTGGGGGAGGCTGGATTCATCTCTTAATAGGGAGACCAAATACTGTGGTGACTATAGGTCCGACTCTGGTATTATTGGATTCACAAACAGTCTGTCAACTGCAGGTCCAAGCACCTACCAAACAAGTAGCTGAGTTCACAAACAGCATGGTTTATTCAAATGCAACATTTACAAAGCAGGTTTTCGGTGTCGGTACAGGAAGTTCTCTACTACAGCGTGGGATTTTTAGCTAGCTCTGATGTACAAATGTGCAATCATCACTCACTGCAGAAGATGGGAGAGGGCTCTCAGTTTCAAGGAGTCTCCTCAGGCAGTGTCCCTACCTGAGGAGAAGAAAGGGGTTCAGCCCATCCACCAGTCCAAAAGTTACAATGGGGTCTTCTCTCAAACTTCTTCTCTCCTTAGTTCACCTTTTATATTTTTTTAACATTTAGGTAGAGCTTGAGTGACTACAGCCATACTTACTTTTGTTATTGATTGGTGAAAAAGTGGCTTTCATTTAAAGGTATAGTTAATCAAAAATCTAGAGAGCATGCTCGATGAGGAGTGGTCGTACCTCGGAGGTGGGCAACTTTTGGGATGGAGGTGTGCGTTGGCATTATAATGAGTAAAGTTCATCCAAAAGGAGTCATTTGCCACCCTTGCTAGCTCAGCACTGGACATGTTAACCTGTATCTCCTGTTGGACAGCTACTGTGCGGCTTATGAGCAGCCCAGTACAGGGAGTGCAACAGAGTTTGGCCGCGGTGTCTTCACTCTGCTCCAGCCTCCATTACTCCCCTTTGCAGCTGCGAGGAGGGCAGGTTGAGCTGCCCAGGGAACCGTGGAGGAGCAGAGTGTGTATGTAACTGCCATCCTGGAAGTGGCAGCTGTGTATCACCCTATGCAAGCTGCTGTAAGGCCCTAGTTTTTCTGTAAGTTCCTCCTTTTCAAGCAGTTCTTCCACACACTGGAAGCAGAACTTGAAGTACCACCTCATGAAAATGCCCTCAGGATAAAGCATTCCAGAGGATCTCATTAAGGTCTAATACAATCATGGCAGTTCAGTTTCCTATTTTTTTCCTTAGCAGCTGCAGATTTGCGTAGTGCACTGATATCATCAAAGGAAGGAGACATAAATATTAAGATTTGAGTCAGTGCACATGACAGAAATAACATTTTTTGTACTGCTTTTCCACACATTTGGGTTTTCATTATACTACATATTTCTCCATCTTAGAATCACCGGCACAGCTACCTCAGTGGAAACCATTAGAACAGATAGGCAAACTCCTGCTCGGACTAAGGCTACAACCTCTCTACTGCAGTGAGTAGCAGAGCTGCTGTTGTCCCAGCTGAAGTGAATCACACCACTGGCATTTTGGAGTGGAGCAGTGTAATGAGTGGTTGCTCATTACTACTAACATCTACTAACCAGCTACTAACATCAAGGCAAAGCACTAGCATAAGCAGGGCCTTTCTTTTAAAAATAAAATAAAATAAAATAAAATAAAATAAAATAAAATAAAATAAAATAAAATAAAATAAAATAAAATAAAATAAAATAAAATAAAATAAAATAAAATGGCAATTTGAAGGTAGTGGAAGTAAGGCTGCATTGTTTAAACAACAGTCAATAGGCCAGGGATGTGGAGCTGCAGCCACGAGTCCGCAATCAGATCTGTGCAGGTTGGACTCCTACTTCCACAAGCAAGTTCCATCTCATCACTCTCTCCAGTCCTAGATGTTTCAATTTTAAATTCAAAAATTAAGTTCCAATGTCAACAGATATTTCCTGCTTTGTCTCTTGAATCCTGGAGCAGTCCTTAAATATGAAAACCCCAATTCATAGAAAATGCAGCGCTCAGCCTATGTGTAAGACTGAGCATCCATTTTTGGTACATGGCTTCTGCAGAGGAAAAGGGCTACTGTGGGACAGCTCTGGTCTGAAGCTGTGGACTGCAAGACCAGTAGCTGTAGGACTGTATAAGGCAATCTCCCAGATACCATCTTCAGGTTTATTTTCATCGGAAGTGAATCTGGGTTTGAACACCTGAGGTTTGCTCCAGGTTATGAAGCATAGGGCAGTAAATGAAGACAACTGGAATAATGTGCTTAAACGGTGCGTTTCAAGTGAAAATTAAAGAAGTAATGTAGAGACCGCTAAAGACATTCAAGTATATTTAAACATGATCAGTTCGTCAATTTGGATACCTAACATTAGATGCTCTTATTTCCAAGCTATGGTCAAGTTTGTTTTTCTTATTTTTTGATATATTTTTTTCCCTTTAAAGCACTGTTAAGAAAAAAGTATATAAGCCTGATTCATCATACACACTACAAAATAAGTATATAATTAGTATATCTGTAGAGGAGTGCCTCTTGGACTTCACAGCTTACATTAATAATTAGTTATCAATAATCAAACACAGCAAAGGTGAATTCTTTCTCTTGATAGTGTAAAAGCAGATTCTTTCTTTGAAAAGTGTTTTTCTAGTTCTTGCAGGACACTTTTTAATTTCCCAGAGATATTAGGACTCACTCAACCTGTTGCATAGTAATTATTTATTGTAATACTATCCACAAACCAAATCAATACTCCTGCCTGATGTTGATAAGGTTGGTTACATTGCTCTGAGGCTTGGAAGGGTTGGATGGAGTGTCAGGTTCAATGAGGAAAAACTGCACAACTGCTTTCTGATTTTCTGATGGCGAATGCACAGCAAAGACCATGTTAATGGGGACCTACAGGCCCCTGACTGCTGCTTCCTCCATTAACGAGTGTTGGATTTTGGCATGAAGCTGGTTCCATAACAGCATCTCAGGAGTTTGTGGATGGAGCTGCTCTTTTCCAAGATCCAGCTTACTGTCTGCCTGGCCACGGTAACGGGTGAGGATCTGCAGCCCTGGTGAAAAGCAGCAGCTGCCAAAAAGGCTGATGACTTCCCCTGTCTGTGCTATACTGCTCTAAAGCAGACAGACAGTTCAAGGAAGGTGTGTGTATTTCAGAGACTCCTTTTCTGAGCCCTGGGTTGAATGCTCTGTGCCTCACCTTCCATTGACAGCTCAGGTCACTTCCTTCATTTTATTTCCCTTCTACATCTTGGTCTTCTTCGGGTCACTTGTGAGGTTTGTTTCTGCTAGTATAAGAAAAAGAATAAAACTCCCCAAACGACAGTTGCTATTTTCAGGTGATTGTTGCCCTCCTATAGCCTTTGGTACCGCAAGACTCACAATAAAATCCTGAATATTATATTGAGCTTTACATGCAGCCGAGCTGTTCACATGTTTACAACTGACCAAATACTTCATCAATTCTCTGATTCTGGAATTATCTGTAGTTCTCTCTATAAAACCACGCCTCATAGACAACTACTCACAGATAAACCTAGTCTATAGTCACCTCTATGAGACCACATTTTCCCCCCCTAGAATGATCCTGCCACATCTTTTCTGCTTGCAGAGAGTGAGTGCGATACTACTGGGTGGGGTTGCTCAGAGCAGGAGGCTCTGAAATTGGTAAAAAGTGTTTGTGCTTTCAGATCTAAACCTTTGTAAGCCTGGATATGTCATTCACATTCGAGCAGCCTTCTTCTCCTTCAGAGGCTGTGTGAGGTAAATACCTAGTAGTTTATGTATTTTTTTTCCAGAAGACTTCAATTTACTACTTCTCCTGGGAAAAAAAATGGGTTTGCAAAGGCACAAAGAACGTGTAGACACCCAGCTCTTATTGATGTCTTTGCAAGTCGCCATTGAGGTAGGATGATTTACTTAATAGCCATCTTTTTACTTAATTTTTTATGAATCAGCTTCATTAAATCCTTAAGAGCGTTGGCTCCTTTCAGTATTAATTTTGACCAAAAAAAAAAAAAAGGGTATTTTTCAGATTTTCAGGCATTACCTCTCAAAAGACTGCAGGCACATTAATGTAAGCTGCACTGTTTTCAGCCGTTACTACAGAACACTGAAGTTTATTTTTATAAGGTTGCTAGGCAGTTAAACCACCTTGAAAGAAAGGAACTATCTGTGTGAAAGAATGTACAACAAAGTTATTGATGGAATACTAAAAAAAAGAAAAAAAGAAAAGAATACACAAGTGCTTAATCTTGAGATATTTACTGGCACACCGCTATTGTATTCCAGCAACAGTGACATTTCAGTCTGCAGTTTTCAACAGCCACTGCGATGTAATTTAAGCCCCAAAATCAAAACTGTCAGCAGTTCTGAACCCAAGAGATGGGGGAAAAAAGGTTGATTTTAAAACAGTAGTTTTTTTCCTGCAGCTTTCTCAGTATAACAACTACATAGTAAGTTGAACTTAGCCTTCATCTTGGAAGAGGACCCTCTTCCTCACCCTCTTAGTGCACAGCCACACGAACAGCAGAGGAATTTAGGCCTGAAGGCCTAAAGTCCAACCATCTAGTCCAACCCGTCCCTGAAAGCAGGGCCAGCATCAACAGTTTGTGGTCTGAGTAGGTAGCATCCATTCCTGTCTTGAATCAGAAGTGTTGTCATCCACATGAATATTCTCTGCTAAGAAATCTCCTATATTTCATGTTTCCTTCTCTTTTTCCTTACTTTTTGACACCTGTCTGTGCAGAGCATATGGGACCATTCAGTTTGGGAAAACCAAGCAGGAAAGAGCATCACCGTTTACTTTGTGCCCCAGCCCAGTCTTCAGATTCATTCAAAGAAAAACTCACCAAAAAAAAAAAGGAAAAAAGATCTCCTTTCCCCAGCCAAACCAATAATTCCCCACTTTTTCTTTCTTGACTTTTAACGCAACAATAATGCTTTATGTATCAAATGAAATGGAAAAAAAAGGAAGTGTTTAATTTCCACTGTTTTTGTGATGATTTTAGTGGAAAATCTTCACCTAAACATTGAAAAGAGTTCAAGATCAACATTTTCATGTTAACCAAATCTTTAGTTTCTAATAAATTAATAATTTCTATTTAAAAATGTTCATAAAAAATAATCAAAATCCAGGAGTCTTGGCCCAATGGGTTTGTATAAAATGTACTTCTGTATTTGGAGTTTGGTTAATAATGTATACTTTGTGGAATTTCATGTATACATATATATATATTTTTATATATATAACTATATATATATATATATATGTATATCAGATCCTCATCTGGTTTAAGTGGAAGTGCCTCCATGGAATTAGTAGAACAAAACAACAATGATGATCACAGAAAAGTGGTTTAACTATGCCTCTTATTTTTCAAAAAGGAGGGAGAAAAAAGGGGTGGGGAGAGGGGGAAATAAAAGATTATTTTTAATAGTCCCAAGACTTCAGAATCCCAATTTTTAAGGAAAAGCAGACCCTAACACAAAATACAAGATAAAATGATAAAACAAGGCAACAGTTTGTGCTCCATAAACATTTTCAGGCTAGCGCTGAGCAGATAAGCCTGGCTCCTAGGGAAGGGAGCAGGAGCTGGCATGTAAGTACCTGTAGGAATCTGCACCGCAGTCCATGATAAAACGTCTGGTTTATCATCAGTAGCAGAACTAGTAGAATTAAGTCGTTAATATTTCAAAGTGATACAAACCATGGCTATAAAATCGACAGAGCTTTCTGCTGGGGACCACATAAGAACACAATAATAACAGCAAATTGATTCACCTAAACCTTTGCTTTGCATGTGGTGTAAGACAGGTTTTCCAGTAAACTACTTCAGCTCTCCTCTACGTTAATAATAACTATCTCACTGGCTGTACTATCAGCCACACTTACAGAGACAACAGCAACAACGAGAATAAAAGAAGAGAAATATTGAAGACATAGGGGAATGTATTCCTTGCTGGAGCTCCCATTTGTTGCAGCTTTATAAAGATATAGAATTTGGGTCAGTGTAATACAGCAGATCCATGTAGTGCCTTAATACCGTTGTTTTTCTCTTTTACGGCCTGCTGAGATATAAGTGATTGAAAAACTACTGCATTAAAAGCCAGCAAATGATTTCCCCCAGCTTCACCCTCTCTCCCCCTAAAAAAATAGTAACTGGTTTCAGCCTTGTGGGAGAAGAATTAACTGCCTGGATTTTATAAAGCTCAATGGGCCAGACCCTGCCACTACCACCATTAATAGCAAATTTGTCAAAATGGCTCCTTCTTCATCATCTCTGTGAGGACTATGTCTCAGGCATGGAGAGGGCAGCACCTCTCCTCGCCAGTCCTGCACGTGGCCAGGCAACCTGTGCTGTGATGGACCCAGAAGAGGTCAGCAAGAAGGTTTTCTTCCCAAAAGCAGCTGCCATCAGGGCCCGTCATCACCATCTGACCCTCTAGCATGTTGCCATCAAGCTACGTTGTCCCTGTCATTTCAACCTGCATGCAGGGCTTGCATCCTTCTCATGACTCCATGCGTGGCTGGACAGATTTGGAAAGACTCTGACCTAATACCCTAAACCTCAATCTAACTTGTAAGTAGACATCATGTATTGACTGTGGTTAAAGAACATTTCAGAAGTTCTACAGATTTCATGCAAATGTTGACATTTGTAGGAAGAAAAATTGAAATTCACAGTTTATAAGTTCCTTCTCTAATAATAAACCATGTATCTAAAGATGAAAGGAAGCCCATTCCTTTCCTCACAAAAGGCCTTCTTAAAGCCCTTCATGCCATCAGCTGGAAGGGTACAGCAAGAACAAAATGCAAGCGTGTCAGATTTTGTTGCAAGATATTACCCTAGAGTAAGATTGACCCACTCTGTTGTAGTGGAAGTCGCTGGAGTTCAGAGGCTGGGTCCCCAGGGGTAAGGTAGCTCATTCACAGAGATCATGGTTGTCGTGACAGTATTCACAACATGCAGATTTTTGTCTTTATGTAGGTTATTATTTCTTTTAAAGCCATGCACCAAAATTGTTTTATTGAAAATGTTTTTCACCTGCATACTGTAGAAATTGCTACCTTGGGGGAGCTGGGCTTTCTGCCTTGCACCACCAGGACTTCTCCTATCCATCACTACATTCATTCCAGCACCAAAAGGTAAAGAGGAGGGGAGAGAGGAGGCCTTCTCTGTGTTGCTGCCGACTGGGATAAAATGTGAGCCATCTCGCTCCACTCCATGGTTGGTAGCACAGGTGGCTGTAGATCTTCATCTTTCCACTTTCTGATGCAGAGGGCACTGGCTCTATGGCATTAAATCAGACAAGGTGCAGTACTTTCCTCTTTCTACCCCTCTGCCATGCCTTTTCACTAAATCAGATCAATCACTTGACGTGTCTATAGCACTAGTTTACAGCTCCAGAGGCTGCCGAAGCAAATGAGTCATGGGCAAAAATAAGGATTTCGGTGTGTGGAAGCTGTTCCTCTAGCCTCCTGCTTGTCAATGAAGCTAGATATGCCTATACATGAAATGTGGCCATATTTTTAAGTCATTAGCTTAAAGATGTATTAAAAAAAAAAAAAAAGAAGAAGCAACATACCTGGGGTAGGCTAATAGCAGCAGTGCAGGACCCCTGCGTTAGTTCTTCTGTGTCAAGTTTCCTGCAGGGTTGTCTCTCCAGTTTGCAAAACTGCCATAAAACTGCCAGCTTGATAGTACAAGGAAACCACTTTTTTTCTCCTATCAGATATGAAAGGAGAAACCCTGTGATAATGTCACGATATGCTTGATGCCCGCCTTGCCCTTCCTCAAGATCTAAATTTCAAATGGACCATCTGGACCTCTCCAAGTCAGGCTGGCCTACGAATTACACCCTGGGAAAAAAACATATCACGAATCATTGCTTTTTCTTATCAAAGGACACATTGGCCTTTTTTACTTTCAGGCAAACAAGAGAGGCAAACTGAGCTCCTAGAAGGGACCAGATTTGGTGACACAATCAACACACACAGAAAAACAGCTATTTTGCATGTTTTCAGATGTAGGATTCAGAACTTAATCACCATTAGGTTTCTTTCTGTTTTCTCCCTTCTCATTACACTTGGCAGATTGAGGATGCTGACTGAAGCCAGCTTTAAAAAGGGAGGAAAATAGCTGGTTTTGTCACAGCTTACTGGCCCGCCAACATCCCACCCCATTTATTAATGTTAATTTAGGATGTCCATCCCCAGATGTGATTCCTATTTCTGAAAATTCATCTGTCCTAGCAAAGTTTTCTCTAGATCCCTCAGTTAGGATGCTGAAAACACTGGGGGAGATACGACTCATAAATGAAATCCCACCGAATATTAGGCAAGGACTTTGGGAGTTTGGCCAGTTCTAATAGAATATTTTTGTAGCACAAAGGTTTCCACTAATGCTCAGGGTTTATGTATCTTACTGCTGAATGCAACATTCTTGATTTGAGCGTAAACATGGGCTCCGACAGACAGATGAATAAAGACTCCAACTGGAAATACAAAATGCGCTTCTTGGGTCAGATGCTCTGCTGCAGCAAAATAAGATACCTTTTAATAACATCTGCAGAGTCACACTATTTTGGACCAAAGTATTTTAGGACTTTAATGTTTGTTGGAATAACGTGATAACAGCATGTGTTCTGGGCAGCTGGCGTTGAGTCGCAGTAGTTTAGACCTTCAGATGATCTGTCTTATGATGAAATTTTTTCTCCATCAGGCTTTGGAAAACCATTTTCACTAAACAGAAGGTAAGCAGGAGTCTATGCTGCTTCCCAATTTGTCAATGAAATAACCTTCTTATACCCTGAAAAGTTAATACTGCTAAAAGTGGCACTGAACGCAGGAAATTTTGTTTGTTTTTCAATTGTGGAAAGCGTCTCTATAGCCAGAATCTTAATATAAATAAATAAATAAATTAAAACAGGTTTTAACTTGTAAACTGAACACATCTCATATGCAATTAGGGAGTGCAAATAAATTAACTTTATAACCCAAGGGTGACATTCTTAAAGATTTTAAATCTTCTTCCTGAGATGAAAGCTGAAGACTCTCCCAAGAGAAGACATGAACCTTTTCCTCCTGCTTATATAGAATATTTAAAAACTTGCAATGCACACAGAATTATACTATCTTGCCTTGGAAAAAAGTTGACCAGAAGGCTAACAGGTCTAGTCCCTCAATTTGCACTCCAACCTCCTAATCTCGAGGAAGTATGCAGCCACAAAGGTATGTTTTATGTAGTTATAAAATTAATGTTACTCACTGACTTCCAGAATACCAGGCACTTGTTCAGCTTTATTTTTATATAATGGGAAATGGCAAGCCCTGAGCAAGTCATTACTATTTGATGATTATGAATTAGCTGACCTCAGGCCACAGCAAAAAGTAGCACTGCCTGGCAGACCGCAAGGTGTTTCAGTCAACAGACATATCGCAGTGTTTTGAGCTGCAGCTAGACATTTCTGCTAGCTTAGTAGTCAGGTGTTCATCTTTCCAAAAAAGAAATGTTCACCTAAGGAAAAAAAGAGAAGGCCTCTCCCTTAGCGAAGCAATGCTATTTGCTACAGGCTATCAGTGCAATCAGAGCTTTATTCTCTTCTGCTGACTGCTATAAAAATACTTTCTAATGCAAGAAACATTAAGAACACCCATTTCAAGTATAATGGAGCGCAGGCTAAATCATATTCTGAGTGCTGCCCCAGATAAGCTGGTCTGCTTCTAGAAAACATCTGAGGGACCACCTCCTTTCCTTTACTCCATACAGCGGCTGCAGGGATGAAGCCACAATATCTCCGAAGTAGAAGAAAGGACCCCCTCTTCTTTCTCCTCCTTCCACTCTTAATGTGTCAAATGCAACCTATTCCTTGTAAAATCTTATTTCCAGAGTTTGAAAGAGACCAAACACAGTCTGAAGTAGCAGTGGGTCTGACCCACTTAAAGGATGAAAATCCAGCCCTCTACATCTATTCATACACTATTTTATTTCATCTAGCTCAGTCTATGTGTTTCTGAGTCTTGCAGACCACACTGCAGCAGTTGGTACAGTTCTGTGGCGTGAGTGGGAGGGATTGCTAAAGCTATGAGCAGGCCTTGGGCAGGCTGAACTAGCTGTCAGATACATCACATCAAAGACCCATCTGCTAGACCTTCCCAAAAAGCCTTGGTGAAAAGAACCAGAAAGCAAGGGAAGAAAAGAGGTTGTCCTTGCCATGTGCTTTGCTAGGTGCTATGAGGAAAAATGAGCCTCTTTGCTTTGGGGAAAGGATATGCTTGAAATTCTCCATTCTTTGTATGGAAAGAGGTGGGAGAATTCAGGAGCCTTGTTTCTTTTTCAGTAGGGAAACTGAGAAACCCCTCCTGGCCTGAGAGATGTGAAATAGGCT
Source organism: Crypturellus undulatus (assembly GCA_013389825.1). NCBI lineage: Eukaryota > Metazoa > Chordata > Aves > Tinamiformes > Tinamidae > Crypturellus > Crypturellus undulatus. The sequence continues at coordinate 411,004 of VWPW01001888.1, forward strand.
GGATACTCTTCCTCACTCCTCCTCCTTCCAGACAGAGTGCAGGAGAGATGAAATTTACTGTGTGGCTGCTCTGAAGGTGTGGGACACCAAGATGCCCCTTATATTTCTAAACTTAAATATCATGGTTGAGGGAAGATGCATTGAAGAGATGAGTCAACTCATCTTTTTGTTTGAAAAAAAGTTTGGAACATTTATTTGTACTGGTCTAGACCTCTGTGTTTACTGAATCACTTTTTTTATTTATGGTTTGGTATCTGTGGTTTTGTTTGACTTCTCTAGCTGTACATTTGCCTTCTAACTCTGTTTCTCCTGCTTTTTGGGTTGATTTTGCAAGGTCACCAATGGATCTATTGCTGATCAAAGAGGTCCATTCCTCATTTGGGGAAGTGTGGTAAGCAGAAATAAGTTGTTAAAAAGCAATATTCAATATGCCTCTATCATCAGACCAAGCCAACATGCAATCCACTTTCTGCAGAGTAATCTCAGCCTGACATTGCCTTCATTTTAATTATCATCCATCCGTAGTCAGAGGGTCTGAGTGAAATCAATTGGCTTTCTCCATCAAACTTAAAGTAGACCAGGGCTGAAGCATGGAAACAACCAGCAAACCCAGCAAAAAGTTTCCCTGGGTGAAAGACATAGCTGAGAGGTCAGAAGAAAAACTGTGACAGATTGAATAGGTCTTTGACATCTCTCTCATGTTACAAGTTTCAGTCATGATCGTGCAAGGAGGGATAAGTGTCTAAATTCAGAACGTCAAACCCGGTACTCTTCATGCATGCTAAGATCACATTAAATGTTTATCAACATTTATGTGAAGACAAAAGAAACAACAGAGAAATCTATGCACAGTGCAGAGCTATTACCATATTTTCTGTGCTGCCTATTTCAAAAATCTCAATAATTACTTTTTACAGCAGAGTGTTAAAGATGTACTCTCATGGAATGGACGTAGGGTTGCAAGGACCCTTTCTCCAAAACTTTCCTGCTCTTGTCCAGTGTAGTTAGTGAAGCAGAGAAGTAGTAAAAATGCACTGTCTTCTTAAACTTCCCCTCAGTGGAGAGCTCATGAGGTCACTGCAGTAATGCTGGAAGGCAGCTGTGTAAGCCCCACATTGTACAAGGTGTTGAACTACCCTTTTCTTTCAGAGATGAGGGTGGCTTGGAGCAAGATGCTTCATCCCTTCTGTCCTTCCTACCCTCTGCCTTGTCTAGCTGGAACAAGTAGCTCTTACCATGGGTACAAAGCAGGTAGCTCCTATTATAGAAGTATTTAAATATTTCTCTTTCAGGAAAAAAAAAAAAAAAAAGATGAGGTTGTTCCCAACAGCTATTCCCTCCCCTCCTGTCCTTCTCCATGGTGGTATTCCAGCCCTCAGAAGAGCTAGTGCAAGTGTTTGTGACCCATCCTCTAGGCCTGATCAGTGATATGAGTAGAAATAAATTTATATATGAGAGATGGGTTTGAAGTAATATTGAAGTAACAATGCAAATGACCCATGAGCAACTGGGACCCACTGCTACCTACAGTTCTCTGCATCATCTGCAACACCAGCTGCTGGATCTCAAGATATGTCAAAATTGAAGTCACGCTATGGTCACCTCTTCTCTACATTATAATATCTACACCAACCTGTACCTGCTTCACACAGCATGCTCATCCCAAACCTAGTGCAACAAGACCCCCAAGCTCAGTTGAAGCCTCTTGGTGCTACTGTAATTCAGCAAATTAATGCTAATTTTAGTCAGTTGTTTCCATGTATCCTAGAGAATGGAGTGACTATTCATTAGCCTTGGTGTGTACTTTGAAAACAGCTACAAATTAAAACTCTTTTAAAATGCAAAATGTTATTTGCCTACGTGCTGTTTTCATTGAGCACACAGAAGTTAAAGGCGAAGATGAAAGAGACTGCTGTACACAGATTGCATGGGAATGAGATCTAGCATCTAGCTATTACAGTGCCTGTTGCTCCAGAGTACTTGTCTATGGCCTCGCACACAGTGGCCAAGTTGGCCTTGGTCAGTAGTGTGCAAAGTATGGCCTGAACACAAATGCAGTCCATGGAGTTACAATATAAATTTCAGGCCTTGATCTCCACCTTCATTCTTTGATATGATGGTACAGGTCCCAGGGGTCATGAATTCCTGTTTAACGTGCAAATTCAACACATTGGTGCCTGTGATTGCATCCTTCCAGCTTCTGGCCCTAGGAAAGACCAAGACCTGTTTCCTCTGCACAGCAGTGATATGACTGGAGTTCCAGTGCATGTGAGCAGTGATCTCTGTGCTGTTGGACTGATCCTAGTAGTAAAAGGACGTTGATAGATATGTCCAATGGCATGTGGCACAGTCAGCACACACTTCCAATTATTTCTTAAATCAAAGTCCATAATCTCCACAGAATAGTAGAAAATAGGAAACCGGGTTTGACCCAAGGCACAGGCAAAGGAGGTACCAGCATGCAGGTGTTCTGCCTTTGCTGCCAAGGCTTGCAGTATTGAAAAGGTGTTGCCAAATGCCTCAAACAGCCAGAGCAGGCAGGGCTTTTCTCCTGGCCCCAGCCTGGACCTGTTTTCCCCTGTTTTCCTAGAGAACAGGCCGGATTGCAGGCAACAGCAAAACCAAGCAGGGAAGAGAAGCAAGCTGCGGAATTGCTGCCCTGCAGCTCAGAAGTGGGTGGAAGTTTCAAAATGTGTCTGATGAGCCCCTAAGCATGGCAAGACCTACAAAAAAAAAGAAGAAAACCACTGTGTGATGTGAGCTCTAGAGTGACAGGCTTATATAACAGTTACTGTGGGGATAGTCTGGATGAGAAATAAGCCAAAGTCTAGAAATGCTAATGGCCTTGTGCAGATGTGTAAGGAGGTGACTTAGGCCAGTAAATAGCATCATAACATGTGAGTCGTGGAATGGAAATACTACTCTTTATAAGGGTGATGGCCTAGGAAGTGTGGGAGAATATTTTCCTTACCACCCTACTGCTAAGGATAGCTCAAGAAATGCAAGAAATAATAGCGTGAGGAATGAAAGGTTGTCCCACCCAGGGAAGACCAAAAACACCTCTGGAGGTGGATATGGATTATCTCAGATCAATTTCTGTATCTGACAAAATTCTCCAGCAAGTTCATATACCAACTGGGAAGCAGTTATGGCAATAGAATCATAGAATCATAGAATGCCTAAGGTTGGAAGGGACCTCTAGAGGTCATCTAGTCCAACTCCCCTGGCCATACCTCATGCCTTCCTCACAGCCTGCCGCTCAGTAGCCTTCCAGAGCTGACATGACCTCACTGTGAAGGCTGCAATAGGCCTTTACCTCATTTGCTCCAAAGACCTTGTTAGTACTATGGAAAAAGAACTATGGAAGAGCTCTGGAGAGAACTTGGAAAGAGTTGTGTTTCGGAAAAAAACACTGATGTGACAGGTCCAACCAGTTTACATGAGAGCTGGGAACTTCAGGGACATCCAGTGCAATGCAACTACACATGAGACTACAGACCAGCTACTACGTGAGTCTTAGCCCATGCTGTTTGAAACTGCCAAAACTATCTCCCATCTGCCTGCCTGTGTATAACAAACAGTGAAATCATCCTATGCAGGATGTCTCCAAAGTTCAAGGAAACAAAGACTTTGGCCTACTTTTTCCTGTATTTGGCATCATTTATCATAGAGCAAAGTCTAGAAAGATATTGTAGATAAAACAATGACATTTCTTGTGAACTAAATATAAACTGTAACATATAAACTGTAACAGCAATTGCCTACTTTTTATTTAATTCCATTAGGGATTAGCTGCATCCTTTTCTGTGACTTAATTTTCTGAGTGTTTTTTGGAGAGAAGAGGCACGGGGAAAGGAGAAAACAACTGTCTTTTATCTGTCCAGGTGATCACTGGTCAGAGCAGATAACCCAGCAAACCATCACTGAAGAGTTTTCAGACAGAGAAGTTATTCATCCTATCCACATGTAGTCTCAGACATGTCAAGCTCAGAAATTTCAAAGAGCAAAAATATCAAAAAAGGCTATGCTAAATAATATTCTCCAACCCAAGGTAATGTACTTCAGCTCTACTTAAAAGCAGAGCTGGGAACACACTGTTAATATCATTCTAATGCAGCAAAGCCTCATTATAGCTCGACTTTTTTCACAATCCCGTTTTCACTTCTCCCCTGCTTTGCACGCATGTGGTGTCTGCTTGTTTATAGCAGCAGCATGAGGGTCCCTCGGGGAAGGAGTGGGGGCGGCACACCAAGGCTGCCAAACCACATTTTTCACACACATGTGCATGCGGCTAGCTCTGCGGGACAGGAATTTTCTCAAGTGTCAAGGACCATAGGTCCTTTTGCCATCTCAAAACTTCTTGAGAAAAAAGACTGAAATGAGCACTTGTCCTCTGGTTCTTAAAGTCTTTGAGGCCATCTCGGGTAATTCCTGAGAGAATAATTCAAGTGACTCCTGTTCTCTTTTCTTCAGTGTAGCTTCTGCTGTTGTTCGATGGTCATATGCCTGTTCTACATTCACTGCATTACCCCAAGGGAAAACCCTTCCATCCAGTAATCAGAAAAGTTAAGAAACCAGCAGTGTATTTTTGAGGGGAAAATCCCTATTGCAGAGCTGCCCAGAGCAACAGTATCAGAAAGGTCTTGTTTTTAAGGGTGGTTGCTCAAGTGTAGGAAAATGCAAGAAATGGGGTAATAAAACATATTTTCCTGGGTACTAGCACCAGTCCTCTTTCTTATAAGTCCTAGAGGGAAAACATGAGGAATCTCTCACCGCGGATCCTGCTCCTGAGTATGCGTCTCAGTGCACTGGTGCATCTTGGGGAGGGGAGGATATACACATTATCTGCATGTCTGCATTAAGCAAATGAAGTGTTCTTAAGACGCTACTAGAGAAACTGCTGTAGAAGTGGCATTTGTAGAGCCCCTTTTTTACTGCAAAATATGGAGGTTTCTCCTAAGCATTCACTAAATTCTTTATCTTCTGTCTGAGAAGTGCATTACAGCTCTTGCAGCAGCAGGGGAGAGTATTTAAGCTGTTTCTATGGCTTATCAAGACCCGCCAGATAGATCAGATGTGAGAGCAATGGCCCTTTGAATTCCCAGCACATCTTCTTGACCAGGACAAGAAAACAGGATCTTCAGAAGACTCAGCCTGCGACTATGTCCTGCTGGGTCTTTGACAGCAAATTTTCCCTTAGTCTCAATTGTGGCATGTCAATCCCCTTCATGTCACTTCTAGTCTCTAAAGCTGAAAAAGAGGGGCAGGAACATATGTGAGATTTCAACCCATTGATCCAGGAACCTGATAACCAACAAAAACTTTGCAAATACATCTGACATTTGTAAATTCTTTTTTTTTTATTCACCACTAACCTTCAAGAAGCTTCTTCACGCCTGCTGCAGGGCTTAAGTGCCCCTTCCCTTGCCTTCTCTGTTCCTGCAGTAAGTGTGCACCTAGCAATTTACCTAACAGTGCATGGAATTGCTCTTCACAAAAGGAGGCTGCATTTTCCCTTTGCGTAGAGCTCCCTTTAATCAGAGGCTTCAGCATGAAAGCCTACACACACCTCCCTTGCAGCTCCCAGATGCTCCGGGAAACTCGTTCAATTCTTGAAACATCCATTGTGGCTCAGGGCTACGGTCAAGCACCCTTAATGAAAAACTGTTTGTACAATCTATTTCCTGCTGATAGCCAAAAACATACGTACTCCTTGAAAAATAAAACGTGCTAAAATAAAAATCCGAGGAAGCTGTCAAGCCTGTTCCCCTGTTTCTAGACTATTCCCTGGTAAATGGACTTAGAAACAACAAAATTCACTCCAGAAGCCTCAAGTGAATGACGACCGCAAAGTGCCGCTATTAAGATGTGAACTGTTTGTGTTGGGCAGTTTGTGTGTTTTCCTGTTGCAGAATAGTTTCTTTGGACAGTAAAGATTTCCCTTCTCCATTCTCTCTTCTTCTCTTATGGCTCATAACACCCCATATCCCAACTCTGCAGCTCCAGCAGGGCCAACAGCAGGTCCCTCAAATTCAGGGTGCTTCCTAGAATAAGGTTCACTCGGGTAGGTGTTTGATGAGATTTCCGCCCAAGAGGAGAGGATGGAATCAATCTTCCTTCACGTGAGCACGCTCACTTTGTGTTGCATTGAGTGGGGAGCATTAGGTTCTGTGCAGTGCAAGCACCAATATTCCTTGCAATTTGTTTGAAGTGCAAATGGCTCTCTCTGTCATGATGTTTTCAGAAAAAAAAAAAGATGTCTAGATGAGATGTCTAGAGATGTCTAGAGAACATCAACTTTGGCAAGCAAATTGTGTTTAAAAAATAGAGTCTCCGGCACCCACTGCCTGGTCAAAATCTGCTCTTATTTAACTCTGAAGTTTTACAAGCAGGTGTCCTTTTGTCTTCAGATACCTCTGACTTTACAAAGACTTTCTGAAAACATGAGAGAAAGATCTCCTAATGGAACAACATCAAAACACGGGGCATGGGCTTCAAAAGGCAAGGGAGAGGGAGTTCCTGAGCCTCTAAAAGTGAGGGCTGTGAGTCCAAAAGCTTGTAAAGTTTTGTTCCAAACTCTTCAATAGGAAATTTGCCTTGAGACTGAAAATATGCTTGTCCACTTCTATAAATATCTTCCTCTACTGACTGTACTAAATATCCACATAAAATGATAAATACACCTAAGTACTTTAGACAATAGTGCTGCACTAAAAATGGTCAAAATGAACAATAATGTCTTTAACAACTGACTAACCCGTCTTCCCAGCTCAGGCTTTTTAGCTAGGGAGATTGTTTTGTCAGATATACAATAGGTTTCAAATTGTGCACTTAAATGACGCAAAAAAATGACCTAAAGAGAAGCAGGAGTAAAGGGCCGAATCTGAGAATAATATTGCTGCTAAAAAGCATGTGAGTGATTTGAGCTGCTACAGTCAGTGAGTTGTCCGCGGGGAGCTGCCCTTCCAAACCAGATGAGAAAGGAATTGAAATTGTTGCTGTACAAGGGCAGGTGGGGTATCCCACAGTCTCGCATTCAGACGTCCTTTCATAGCTGTGACCAGGACTGAGCACGTTTAAGTACTCAGCACGTTCTAGGCATCAATTTCCAGTCTCCCTGCTTTTCTTGCTCTTTTTTTTCACTGAATTCTTTTGAACTCTTCTGAATTTGGCTTGTGCTTTAGTTTACACTGTCTTAAAATTGCATATTTTAATACTTGAACAGCTGGGATAAGGACTTTTCTTTCTTTTTTTTTCTTTTTTTTCTTTTTTTTTTTAATTTTACACTCATTAGGCTTTGGCTATTTAAAACTCTGCTGTAGCCTCGCTTTGGTCTAGCTTGTTGCCGAGGGGAAAAAGAAAAGAACTTGAACATCAAACAGAAACACTGCAGACAGTGTATGGCTTGTTTGACTCCTTGCATGGCTCAGCTCGAAGGGAAGCGGGAAGCAGTTGGAGTGCAATTATCAAACTACGGCAAGTTCAGGGTTTTGTTTTTTTTCCCAGCTTCCCAAGTATGACTTCTGAAAGAAATAATTTAGCTGAGAACTTTGTAGCCATGGAAGACTTTGACTACAAACACAAATCACAGAATTTAGTCAATGGGGTGGAGGCCGATGTGCAGAGAACTAATTGAAAGTGCTGTGAAAGTAGACATCCATCCCTGAATAATTAGAAGACCAAAAAGAACACTCTATTTCCATTTCTGAATCAAGCCAATTGTACCACAATTACCACAAGTACCTGAAAGACAGATGTATTCACAGTTAGTCCTTCCCTTTCTTGGAGAGGGATGGTTAGCCTCCTCCTCATAGACAATCAACCCTCTCTGAGTTATTTACTGTCTGAGTTACCTGTCTCTCCCATTATTATAGCATTTTAAAAATGCAGTTTGCATTTGGAATCAGTTTCACCTGAACATCAATGCTGGGCAGCCCCTGGGAAACTGAATCCCTCTGGAAATCTACTCAAAATACTTGAAAAAGAACTGTTTCTAAAAAAATCTAGCTTTGATAGAGAAAGCTAGTCTTGAAGATATCATAACTCTGAAATCCACATAATGATATTTGCTTCTTCAGTTTTCCTTGGGTAATAGGATGCCGGGCATCAGCAAAGCTACTATAGCTTGTTTTCCACTGGAGCTGGAACAAATGTCCTCTCCTGGAAAACCATCTTTTTCCCTTGACCCCAAATGTTCTCTGACACTTCTCCAATTGGACAATTTGCTTACCAAGCTTAATGTTTCTGACACATGGTATATCAAAGATGTTTTAATCTCCTTCTTGCATATCACTGTCTTTCAGTATTTTTCTTCCTTCTAGGCTGATGTCGATTCACCATTAAAATGCAGCTGCCTTTGAAGCAGACAGCATCTCTTTTAAGGTGGCTCCAAGCGGTAATCCAACGCTCTGGGAGAGAAGCAAAGAACTTCCCCAGTTTGAGACTGCAACAGGATTTTGAGGTCTGTGGAAGGAAAGCAAATGGTCAGTTGTTTACTTGGGTGGTGCTGCAAGCCTCTCTAGCAACCATAGCTGATCGGGGCCTCTAATTTTCCATCTCAATTGAAAGACAGCTGTTCTGCTTTCTAAATGGGAAGACAGTTCACCTTGAATGCAACTTCAGCTGCTGCAGCTTTTTTACCATTAAATATAACTCAGAATAGATTATCAGCATGTGGAGAAGATAGAAAATGTTTGAGCAAAACAAGCTATTAATTTTCTTCATAGAAGAGAACAACTCCCATCCTGGAGCCACTGCTGTGCTATTGTCTGAAACATGGTTTTCATCTGAAATTGGAAAAAAAAACATTCGGAAAGTAATTCAAGTGTCTCTCAAGGGAGGATGCAGTACACACTGATGGTGGTGGAAGGATTCAGTACCCAGAAGCATGTTAACCGTATGCAATGAATTGGAAGTATCTTCATTTAATAGGTCCTAATTGCAACCCGCTGTCCCAATGGTTCATTTGAAAACACTTCAGGATATTCCATCTCTCTAACTCGTGGAGAGGAAGCTTCACTTTATTAATTCTGCTCCAGTGGCACCATTAGCAGCTTGTCCCTTTTGTCTTGCAGCTTACGCGTGAATGTGATCTACGTTAGGGAAATGTTTGCCAGGAAGACTTCTAAGGAAAGATCTGTATAAGTCTCTACAGAAAAAGCCTCTTTTTTTTTTTTTCATTCTGAATGCAGTAATATCAAAAAAAAAGCAGGGCTTACAAAGTTAAAGGACCCATATGCCAATTGCATAGACACCATTTGACTAAAGGTGATTTATCAAACTAAAGCAAAGCAGGGACATATCTCTCAATGCCCAGCTCAAGTATTTTTCAAGTCATAGGCAAACACAGAGCTTTCTACACTCCACACCTAGGAGTAACAGAAATGACAGCCTAGGTGCTGGAAGGTTGTTCCATCTGAATAATTTTGCCTAGAATTTAATCTCACCGGGATCTCACCCCTTGCTGGTGGTCCAGTCATCCATGTTTTAACTTATTTTAACAAGGGCAGCATAAAGTGATACAGCCTGAAATACACAGAAGCATCTTGCTTGGTAAAGGCTGCTTAAAGCAGTGGCTGCAATTTCCTTGTAGGAAGTTTATCAAAGTATATTTCTTTTTTTAATTACAACTTTTATATAATATTGCTATGAGCCAAAATCTCAGGAAAGTGAAACAGCTGCTGTCCACATCTCATGGATAAGAGCTGGGTGACAGATAGAGGGATGTCAGGCTGTTGTGGAAGTTGGTGTAGGCTCCATCACTCAATCAAGCCCGGAGTATTGGTGATAATGCTCTCCTCCTCCACCCCACCTCCTGCTGCTGAGCTATATTGAGCTATATTATTCTCTGCCTCCCAGACACCTGGACAAGAATTAGTGCTGGCTCATTGCGTGTGTGTGCTTAGCCAAGCCATCTCCCTGTTTTCAAGGTCACCATCTCCGGTCTCCTGGGGCTTTTGATCCTTTGGTTCACCTTTAGACAAGCAGGAAATATAAACTTTTCAGGTGGTCATGACGGACAAAACTGAAAAATCAGAATATATCCAATTTACACATAATACAAAAGTCAAGGGTGGTTTAACCTCCATTTGACCTTGGCTTAAGTGTAGTGTCATTGTCCAAACAGAACAGCTTTAGTTTGTTGACAGTAGGATTTTTCCCCAATACCTTTTCTCTGAAACACAGGCAAGGACATCTGCTAGGCAGACTTTCTCTTCCCAAAAGCATTGACTTTGGAATTTTAACCTGAGTAAACCACTGCTGCTCCATCCTTTCCTTTTTGCAACCACTGATAGCCTCCAAACTGAAACGAGCTGCAACCTGCTCACTAGTAGCTGGGAAAGTGCCTTAGATTTGTAGATTAAGCAAAAATTGCTTTTCTTTTGTGTGCTCTATTCCCCTTCCTTGCCCTGTGCAGAGAAAAATCCATTCCTGTGTTCACCAATGGATTGTGCTTCACTGTTGATTTGTCAAATCTCTGGGTTAGCTCTGTTGCTCCTACCTTATGCTTTTATCTTATCGAACAACCACAGGGACTGCACCATCTGCAGCCAAAATATAGGAGATATAGCTGGTCACTGTGTGATGGTAGAAATCAATTGCCATGAGGTCTTTAAAACATTTGACTGTGGTTCACTGGTTGGTTTTTTCAGCTGTTTGCTGCCATGTTTATAGCTGCTCCATTCTTTCTATTTTTACTGTCTGCCAGCTCTCATCTTAAATTAGTATCTTAGCTGTTTTGGGCAAGGACTTTCTTTATCAGATGTTTACCTACAAGGCATGGTACACAGCAATGAGACCTAACAATGGAGGGAAAATAACAAAGAAATAGTTGTGATGACCCTGGCCTACCCTCTAACTCTTTTTTCTTTTTCTTTTTTTTTTAGTGCATATAGAAGTCTCTGTTAAGATCAGGAATAGAAGTGCTTACTAAGAAAAAGTCCCTGTTCAATGCAATTTTAATCTAAGTACTCAGCAAGAGAAAGGTGAACACAGCAAGTTAGCCCTCAAAAACTTCATAATCTCAATTCAGTGCTCTCTCCAATGAGCCATATTATCTCTACTATTCCTATATCGCTATTATTTCAGCAATGAGGTAATCAGCACCCTTCCCCAAAGATATCCCTTTTCCTATTTTCTTCCTAAGGGTCTTTGTTGTTTGACGATGGGATTCTGAAGCTGTTACCTTGTGGGTTAGCAAAAGGGAGAACTCTACTTAAATTTTATTTAGATAAAATTGTTCCTTCAGTAAAAGAAAAAAAAAGAATCTCTGAAGATTCTTTGAAGAGTTTTATTTGTAGGCAATTTCGTTAGCTGAATGAAGACCTATTTACAGATATTTTCAGGAAGTCCATGCAGACACCAAAATCTGTCTTTTTCTTCCCATTAAGCTGTAATGGTTTTTTAAACCTAAAGTACAAAATATCCATTGAGAAGAGTAGAGAAGGGAGGAGAGGAGAGGAGAGGAGAGGAGAGGAGAGGAGAGGAGAGGAGCTTGTAATAAAGACAGTAACTACTAGTGCCTGTAATGTAGCATTTAATCCATTAGTACCTGGGCTGAGACCATGAGTTCCTTTTGAATAAGTTGTCAAAAAGCTGTAAGAGACCTACTGCAGAGCAAAACACTGCCAGTTCAACTGTCTTGGGTCATCCTACCTGTCTGTCCTACCACCACCCAACCAGCAAATGCTCTCTCATTGCTGTATTTCTAGGGTTTATTAAGCAGCTAGACAAGAAATAAGACCACTTCTCAGGAATTTCAAACTAGAGGAAGCAATACCAAAGGGAGACACAATAACTGTCTGAAGATAAAGAGTGTTGCACCAGAGGACAGGAAGCAATTATTATCATTAGTCAGCAATGATAGAGAAAGAGCTAATTAAATCTCAGCTGCATCAGGGAAATTTTTCAACTGAATATTAAGAAAATAACTAAAAAAAAAAAAAAAAAAAAAAAAAAAAAAAAGAATAGGCTGAGCTGCCAAGGAAAGCTGTGGTGTAACTATGATATTCAAAGTCCCATCTCATGAATATCTTTCTGTAAATGGGTTAAGAATTCACCGGTCCAGTCTCAGCATTCCTGAGAGAAGGAAACAATTTAGAAGTTCCAAAAAGGGACCTAAGAAAACATTTGTATTCCAGGCAGTACCTAAATTACATTCACTTACCCAAAAAAGCAGAGGAATATAAGATCAGGGTCTCCCAAATTGGCACTAGATGGCAAAGGAGTAGATGTGACATCTCCTCAGATGCCTAAGACGTTCCCAAGGTCTTAGGGGAGGGTGAGGGTTTGGACAGATCTTCACCTCAAATGAACATGTTTGTAGATCCAGAAACTTATTTCTACCCATACAGCTATCATAAAGCTCAAACTTTCTACAGTCTCAGGACAACCAGAGGGTCATGGTGTGCAGGAGACAAGCACCCATTCCCATGCAGTGAAAGAAGACCCTGAGCATGAGAGTGATGGAGACATTCACTCCTTCCTCCAGCTAAGTTTTAGCCTTGCAAAAGGAATTACTTCTGACAGTGATTCTGAGCAGACACCAAGCCTTTATACTGTGATTTTTCTCTGGAGGAACCTCTGTCTCAGGGGAAATGAGTGAAATGGAAGGGAAAGACCGCCTTGCTCTCCTCCCTTCCCCGCAGCCCATTGACAGCAAAGGCAGGGGCAGTCACTGGCTTTTTTTTCACAAAGCAAAGCAGAGAGACAAGTCACCAGCAACTAGAATTAGTGTTCAGAGCAAAATTAGGGAGCAGGAGAGCAAGAAAATGTGTGGCTAATGGAACAATTTTTACTGCCTACCCTTCTTCATATTTCATTCATTTTACTAATCCTCCAAAGAAATTGCTCACAGGCAGGCAGAATCTTGAAGTAGCCATTTGAATTTGCTTGATGGCCCGCAAGGCAAGTAAATTTTCAGTCTGAGTGGCTTTAATCCCAGCGGAGAGCCCTGCCATGCCATTACATGGCACAGCAGGAGTAAGAGTGGGGAGGTAATCACATTACAGCACCATTCCATTTAGCCGTAATCTGTAAGAATCTCATGAAAGCATCAACCATTACTATGACTCCTGATGTCCTTCAGGCAAAGTCTTTGTGGGTAAAGGAAGAAAAAAAAATCTGCCTGTCAAAAACGGACAGGCACTTTCATTCAAAGGAAAGGGAGGTGAGATGTAAAAGTGACACAATATTATTTAAACATCCTATTATTAAAATTACAGTTCATCTATATAAAACTGAGCTTTGGCACCTCAGCCTGTCAGATAGATCAATGTACCTGCCACGGTCTCCAAGATGTAACGAGCTGAGGAAGCGCTTGGGACACTGAATTTGCTGTAAAGGCCCCCAGCATGTGTCCATCATGCGTGGTGTCCTGCCTGCAGCACTAGCTGCTGCTGCAGAAGGCAGCACTGCGGAGGGCGAGGACAGCTCTTCCTCAGCCCAGCACTGCTGCATGCACATCCAGAGGCTTGAGGCAACTTTAGCAAAACCACAGCTGTTGGTGGCTGCTGGCTTTATTAAGAACCGTATTTAAATTCCAGCTCTGGTGTCCAGTTCTTTGACCTCTTTGCGGCAGATGTTGGCCGGTGACACAGTGAGGAAATCGTTCTCACTTGCAGCTGTAAATCTGCACAGTGATTAAATGAAATGGCCAGCACCAGGATGGAGCGTGTATGGACGGGATGGGGTATTTGGAGAATTGCTCCAAATTGAACCTGCTCTGCCACCAGCCTCTGGCCTCAGTACTTTGCTTCCTGCTTCCCTGTGTGCAAATAAGAGCAGCTCAAGATGGGGCTGACAGAGGATGGGGGTGCTGGAGATAACACATCAAGGGCTGTGAGGTCCTCTAAGTGCAGCTTGACTTAGCAACCACTGTAATGCGCTATCCTTAACCTAGGGGCACGGGTGAGATAGATATCAATGTGCAAGAACCTAAGTGAAGGACAAAATAAAGCTCTTGTGTCTATCAAGGGAGCTGATGTCGAGGTGTCAAGGCTGGCAGCAAGAGGCAAAGTAGAGGCTGGTAGGTTCAAACCAGAGAGCACTGCTTACCTCAGCAAGGGATGGGGGAGACTACCCCCATCGGCCTTCAGGCTGTTTTCTCTTCCCACCTTTTCCCAGTGTTTAGGAAGAGGCTCCAGCAGCAGCAGCGGGGATAGCAGTGCAGCAGCTGAGACTGGGGAATCTCAGTGCAGGATGGTAGTAAACAGAGGGAAATGAACAAGATCCGAAAAGAGGTTGTGATGCAGAGCACATCCATGAAGCTGGATATTTTCCAGAGACGTTGGGCAGGGCGAAGGAGAAGCAAGGATGACACGGGCGCAGGAGGGACGGCATTATAACCTTGCATTAGGCCTAAGAGTGGATGCCTGAAGTGGCTGCATTTCTTATAGCATACAGGAGGACACTAAGCCAAGAGATTGTGTAGCAGCTGACAACAGGCCAGGAGATTGAGACTCCTGATTCTTAGGCTAGGATGGATGTGGAAAGCCACGGAACGAATACGAATCATACAGCAGAAGGCAACACTGGGGATGCTGAGATACAGCCCTGCTGACAGTGACAGTGATGGCTAATATTAACAACCCAGAGATAAGAGGAATCTAGTTAGAGCCTTGATCTGAGCATGGAGAGCAAGGCAACCCTCCCTGAACACCAGACCCAGACACCTGGCTTGTCACTGGCAGGAATGAGAAGGCAAGGGAAGGGAAAGGAAAGGGTTGTATTATCGGAAAGTTTCAGAATAGCTGGAACCTGGAGTGTCAGGAGGAAATGGGGTTGGTCTTCCCAAGTAGACTGGGGAAAGGTCACACAAGGATCCCCTCTGTGTCCTGCAGGGTCTAGTAAATCTACACCTGAAAGGCAGATGTAAAAATGAGGCCAGTTCCCGCAGACCCAGCCATATGGTAGAAAACCAGCAGTGAGTGCAGGAGGTGATATTCTCTTGCAGAAGGCTTGAAGCAAGAAGCTATAAGCAGCAGGATGGCTTGGGGTAATATAAATCCCAGAAGTGTAAGGAGATGCCTGAAATAATGTGTTTGATCTATCTACCTGCAGAGGAGTTCCCTTCCCATGGGGGAAGGTGTCCACATCCTACAGAACTGAGTGAGGTTTTGTTTGCTTGTTCACACTCAGTTGGGATGTACCTGGCCTTGTCAGGGGACTGAGAAATGGAGCATCAACTGTCCTGTGAAAAGATCTGGCAGTCATAGAGCAAGAAAAAAAAAAAAAAAAGTGAAAACTGCATGGATGGAGTATATTTTGGACAGTTCACTGAGGAGAAGACATCTCAGATCACATAGTTTTTTTCTTTCTCTCTCTCTCTCTATATATATTTTATATATATATACATATATAAAATCAGAGAACTGTGTGCAGAAGAGTCATAGAAAGTTTTATCCCTCCTGCTGAATTTTAATGTAGCACTTGATGGAAAAAGATCTATTGTTTCTCCAATGGCAATAAAGTAAGATTAAACCAAATTCAAACGTAAATTTTACAAACAACTCCATATAAACACAGCTGTTCAATGAACTTGTAGGACTAGCTGCTAGCTGAGTACTGCCCCCTAATGTTGTCATCTAGTTTAAATATCCTTTTCTTTCAATGTCTTTTATTAATGAGATGCCATCTCCCTGCAGGGCAATGGAACAAAAATGATGACTCCTGAAATTAAGATAAACTTATCCTAAATGTAACCTTGACTTTAGTAGAGGTGATTTGGGCTGTGCTGCCTTGAGTCAATTATTTTGTATCTCATCAAACAAACAATTGGTGTTTAATAAAGCTGTTTAGAAACCTTGGCTTTGGAGAAAATGTAATCTTTCGTGGTTAGATGGGGTTGCCTGGAAAACACATCTGAAAATTAGTTCATAACCCTTGAACTTTTCTGAATAAATTCAGCCCAAATGGACAATATCTAGATGATACAAAATCTGCTCACAAGGGTGCACATATCCTGATGCTTCTCAGAGTCAGCTGGACCCCCTGGGAAACTGGAAATGGAAATCCAAAGGCTCTCCCATAGGTTTCAGGTGCTTTCAACCTCTTGAATCTCATCCCTCTTCCAAGGATATTCATATCAGCCCTACATACCTAAAGATCACCTTTCAAACTAACTTAGTATGTGGATGGTTTATACAACCACACAGGCTCATGCATTGCTGCAGGGATCCTAGAAATGCAGTGTCACTGGAAAACAAATGAAAATAATTCATAAAGCTAAAGGTCAGCTTTTGTCCTCATGAAGATTTATATTCCTTTCAGAGTCTTTCGTTTAGGATTAGGTGGCAGTAAATTCTGCAGGAGAGGAGCCCAGGTGTCCTGCTGCTAGTGCCATGTTTTAAAACTCACAGGTGCATTTCTCATCTTTTTCAATATCATCCATATCTTCCAGCCTCCTTCAAGCCCTTCTTCATCTCTCCCGCAGGCTGGCACCAGCCTCATTTTTACTTTTCCCGTTGCTACTAATGATTCCCATCCCAAGGTCTCCCAGCTCCTCTCCATAGGAGCTTCCCTGTCTGTCAGTCCTGGACTGCTTGGACCAGTGGCAGGACCACGTGCCCAGACTCGCAACCAGGTTCCCAGCAGCGGATCTTGCTCCAGGGTTGGGCAATTTTTTCCTGATGGTATCAGCCTCTGAGTCACCTTTCCTGAGTCACTCGTCCTCACGCTGTCATACCTGCCTGACAGCATTAAATCCCCCACTGTCACCTACCAAAGGATTAGAAATCCTTCCACCATCATTTGCCAGGAACCGAGCAATTTTCTTTGGGGGTTGTTTTTTGTTCTTTTTCCTATTTTTTTGCTGCTTGACAGGAAGCCATCTCACGTTGTTCTGCTCCCAAATGTCACCTGTCGGTGAAACATAAGTCCCTATCCTCTCCCGCTTCCTCCCCATCCCTGCTGTTTTACCTGACTTTGAAATGGAAGTTCAGCTAAACACAGGCATCCAACCTGGGAATGGGAAGGAAGGAGAAGTTTGAGAACAGACCCCTATGGTCTGAATTAATAACTATAAAAACATAAGGAAAGACTTAAGTGATATCCAGGTAGATAGAGAGAAACTTTCTTTTTAAGTATCCTGTCTATTATAATTTACAGTCAAGTGCCTAAATACAGATGTGGGTCTGCTGCCGTTTCAGAATAAAGCTACGTGCTCTAAATCGTCACGGGAAACAGAGACACAAATAACATTGTCTCCTCGATCTGGACAGATTCCCTTTTTATTGTCACCTGCCTGACAGCCAGGCTGTTGCTGCTTACTAAAACCTGTCTGTAACTGAAATCCCTCGGGTAATAAACTCCCTGTGAAACAGGTTCCTTACTGGAAAAAATCTGCACATCTTCAGATTAAATCAATAGCAATTAAGAATTCTTTGAAATCTAATTGGAAAAGAAACTATTTTGATCAGCACCATGATGTTATCTGGAAATTGTATTTTGTTTATCTACTGCAGAAGAAGGTTTTCTTCTTTTTGCGATTGGTTTATGAGCTTCAGACACATCCTTTGATCTCTCGGATGATACAGTGAACTGAAACATGGGGGCAATCAGAAGGATTATCACGGGATGGGAAAATCATTTGATCTATTTTTAAAAGTATTTTTTTATGAATAGCTTTGGAGTTTGGTTATCATTTAGAAAGGGAGAGACTGCTCTCCCATCTTGAACAGCGTTAGATTTCTCTGAAGATGATTGATTCATGTAGTTAATAATACTTAGCATTTATATAGTGCTTCCCAACTTCAAAGCACTGTACAAATATTTCCCCCTAATACCACAGACCAAAATTCTGTGTTAATACTTTCAGGGAGGGATGAGGCAATCTGATCTTACTCATATTCTCATTGATAGTTTTCTATGCAAACCCCTCTTTAGTCTTCTCAGATTAGCTGGGCGGGCAAATCGCTGGTAAATCTGCTTAATTTTGCTTTGTTTTTTAGAAGGAGCAATATGAAAGAAGGACCGAAGCGTTGGTCAAGACCCCAGCGAGACAATTTCAAGCACATCATCTGGAAGTCTCCTACTCTTCTTGAGAAGGTCATCTCCAGCTTCTGCAGCATCTCAAATTAACTATCTTTCTAGAGCCTTTTGTGACATCTCTAGCAACAGCGGTGCTCACAACAAAAGAAACAAGACAAACTGGCTTTGGGACATACTGTGCTTTGTGTGAGAATACCTGATGTTTAAAACAAAAGCAGATACTGAACTCCGTAGCAAACTTGACCCTCTAAAAGGTTAGTGAGGTCTCCTTTTTTCCCTTGAACCTAGTTTTCTTATAGCACACATTCATGCCAACAAATACCAGATGGTGACTGCAGATATGAACTAAAACAGCTAAAATTGTATTCCTTGCAGGAGTATCTATCATGCTGATCAGGCTGAACAGTCTGTTCTGGCAGCAATGTCTGGTCCATGCTTGGAAGAAAAGATTAAAACCTTAGCTGGGATCTCTTTGGGTGGTACTTCCAAGTGCCTCATTTGATACAGAAGTGGTTTTATTCCTGTGGTTTCTGGGAGCTGCTCAAGGTGGGGAATGTTGCCACATTAGCCACATGTCTGGCCTGAGTGGATGGCTCAAAGCAAGTCAGCACCATGGATGGAAAGGAGGAAATGCAGGCTTGTGATGCGCCCTTGGTCTGGCAGGCATCCTTCCTGGCGTGTGGAGTTGAAGGCAGTTTGCAGCTTTGACAGCTGGGGTCAACACAGGAGTCAGGAAGACCCAACCTTTCTTCTTTGGGCTACTGCAGTGCAGCTTTTTCCCCTTTCCAGGAAGATTTCCTAGGAGACTACTGAATCTCCAAGTCTTTGGCTTCTGCCTGGCTCACTGCAGCCAGCTGCGACAATGTTCGTTGTAGCATAGACATCTGGTCACCGGGAACTGGCAAAAGACTCATTTTGCAAAGGGCACAAAGACGGCCATGGGTAAGTTAAAGAGTTAGGGGAGCTTACGCCTACCAGGGGCTCATGAAGCCCCTTTGCCTGCTGGAGTTTCCCTTTGCCTCCTGGAGATCATTCCATCTGTGCTGGCATTTTAAATAGAGCCTGATTGGGCACTAGCATGGATCCTTTTCATCCCAGCACAGCTCCCCTTAAAACTTCAAGTGGCTTTCTATGATATTGGATCCTTAACAAAGAAAATTCAAAGGTTATGAACACAGATCTTACCCTTCCTGTCATTTTCCTCCTCTAAACATTTTGGGATAAGAGTTAATGATCATCATAGAGGAAGAACCAAGACCTGAGAATCAGAAGTCAAGAGCTCTGAGAAGATCTGTCACTGGCTTGTGTGATCTCAGGTCAGTTTCTGATGCTCTAGTGCTGAGACACATGGGACACTTACATCTCCCACTGACTCTAGAAAAAGCATTATATGGTAAAGTGCATTGGAACCAAATAACCTTGGCTTTCTTGATCCTTTGATATGTATCATAAAAAGATACGCTTTCTTATACCTATATTCACTGGGAAATGTTTTCTTTAGTTATATTCATATGGCCCTGATAGATGTACGTATTATAAAGAAAAAAAAAGGCAACTCTCCTATGCTTTTTGTAGCTTTTGTATAGTACAATGCATAGGCTTTGAGCAATTGCCCAGATTTTGTCCTACAATCCTCCAGGCACCTCAGCAAGCTGATATCTTATATTCTACAGAGCTTGCTTTCTGCAGGCATTATGGCTGGTGATTCTGCATGGTCTTTTTGTAGTGATACTAATTTCCGCCCATTCACATTGCCTGCTGATGAACTGATTTGAAAAAAAAGTTACTTCTTGCTTGTAGCTTTAGCCTCTCACTTGGAGTCGTTTTGCACTCTTTTATCTGATTGCTGAAGTGGAAACTGGGCTTTGCTCCTAGGCAGAAGCAAAGCCACAAAAGCAGTACCAAAACCTGGCATTCATGTCCCAGCTTTGTAAAATGTGAGTGCACTGGGCTCTAATAGAAGAGCAAGCAGACCTTGTGCCTGCAGGGAACTCAGCCAGATCCAGCATTTTTCATAGATGCCCCATGTCTTCATCAGTATGCAGATCCATCTGCGCTGCTGAGATATCTGCATGGTGCAGAGAAGGAGTGGGGGAATTATATTTATAAATAGGATCGCTTCATCTCTCCTTTTCCTGTTATCCCCACTCTGCCATAATCCCCACTGATGGAGGTAGTTTAGTACTGAGAACTGCCTGTTCCACCCTACCTTCATACCTCTTCTAATGCCACCAAACACTTTCTTCTTTGTATTTCAAATGAGGGTGAGGTGGGGACAGAGAAGGACAGATAGACTCCAGTAGTTTTACTGTTTGATTAACAAATGACAGGTACTAGAGTACCTGGGTGAGAGTCTGACGTTAGAGTGCCTGCATGTTGTTCGGAGTGGATGTCTTTCTAAATTCAGTAGAAAAATGATAGCACCTTTCTCAGAGATGGTGCATGCTGTAGCCCTGCCTCCTGCACCAAGAGGTCCCAGGACAGGGTCCAACGTTAACTCTTACTGTTTGCTGTGCAAGGAGGTTGTTAGAGATTGTACAGTCACAGGTAAATTAAGCACTGCTCCTAATCATGCTTACTCACATGAGAAGCTCTTGAACCTGCAGTCACCACATTGAATGCAGCAATCATGTTGGCACATTACAGGAACAGTTGCTCTGTGAAAAAAAAAAAAAAAAAAAA
>VWPW01001889.1:0-96408 GCA_013389825.1 Crypturellus undulatus
GGCCAGCTTGTCCTCTACAGCATGTAGCATCATGGGCTCTGATCCAAGCTGGAGGGCAGCAAAGATTTTATGTCTGTGTCTAAGCCACTGTACTTAGGAGGGATTCTTAATGCTCCTGAGACTGGGCGAATATTTAGATGCATCTTGACTCTGTGCTTTGCCAACACTTGAGGAATGTGCCATCCCCATAGCAAAGAAACCAAATTAGTCTATAGTGGTATGTACTGGAACAGATTATCAAGGGATCAAGATACCGAGGGTGTTTTAGAGTGTATCCATCTGCTTAGGAAAACCTTATGCAAATGTAAACCTTAAATTAAAATGGCACAACTGGAGTTAGGTATGATTAAATATATGCTGAGCGAAACACAGCTTTTCAAGAAAACAAGCATCTCTTCAGAATGTGAATAGAAAGAAAGCAGCATTCATTTTTATTGATCATATTATTTAGTTTCATCAGACTTGCTTCTTTGGAAAAAAATAAAAATTTAGCTATTAGAATGTAGGACTGTATTCTTAGTACTAAGATATCTATACATTACACGATGCCATGGTGAACATATAGCATTTTAAATACATATAAACAAGCAAATAATAGTAATGCATTTTAAAAAATACATGCACTGACTGCATGTGGAAGTGCGAGACATCACTCTCAGCTGCATGGATTTCATGCAGAGCTCACTGGAGTCAGTGACCATTGACTTCCCTGGGTTATGGGTCAGGCAATGTGGTTCAAAATCCTTGTCCACTGATTTCAATTAAAAATGTGTGACTTCTCTACTACTCAGGTTCTTCAATGGGAGGGGGAATAATTCAATCAACCAGAGGGAAAAATGTGTATTTGCTTTGAACTTTGAACTTTGCTCTTTGGTTTCTCCTGAGTATTTCTTGAAGTGATCATTTTCTTTGTGTGTGTGTAAGAGGGGCTTGGTATTTTTATTCTCTGTGATTATGTAGACTTAACCCAGAAGAATGTTAAGTAGTTTACAGAAGATAAAGGAGGACAAACACATCCTTTACATGATCCATAACCCACCTGTGTTATAGTTTAAAAACAAACACAGTGAGAACATATTCCTGCTGAAAGTCAATGAATTTGACATCTCCTGCCTTAGCCTGTTGGATCACCTTTTTCAGGCTTTGAAGCTGTTGTCTGAACTCAGACTATCCTCCTTGCTACCTTCTAGTACTTGAACTGCCAAACCCAAAAAGAGATCCTCAGTAAAATGCCTCCTGTCCTCCTCCCTCTCTCTGTACATCAGAGCCCCAGATCTCTGCCCTGACAGGAGCTGGTTGCCTTACAGGAAAACTTATCTCCTGGGAGTCTGGGCAGTTTAGTCCAACAGGGAAGGGTCTCATGCAGCGCCCACAGAAGAGTTTTCCGAGCTTTCAGCTGGGATGAGGCAGAAAGCAGATTTGACAAGGTCTCAGGCCTTCCTGATGCAAGACACAAAGTAGGGCCCTGCTTTCTCCCTGCAGCTCATCTAAGGAAGCAAGGAAGGACGGAGATGGGCAGGAGATGGTCTGAGCCTCCCGCTCAGCCAGGTGGCTGCTACCCCAGCACAGAGCTGCTCTGCTCAGCCCTGGCTGACCTGGGGCACTGCTGCACATGGGTAGGAGCAGGATTTAAGCAGCTGGGAGCTTTAGGTAATTATAACTGAGGTGCCCAGGCCACACTGAACAGGCATGAGGCTGAAAAGGTATATCTGTGGTTTTGAGGTGGTCATCACAAAACAAACTGGGGAAAAGGGAGCATAGGGCCTTACAATTAACCTCCCCGTTTCTGGCTGGTGGACTCAGAGCATTTGCAGCAGGCACAAGACTCATCCAAAAAAAAAAAAAAAAGATTTTGATATGGATGTACCTTAGCTTCTGAGATGGACTGACTGCCTCGTTCTGCCCTGCAGTGCGTGTTAGCCCTCTGTCTTTCTTTCTCCCACTTGCACAGACACACAGATCCTTTTCTGTTTGCATTTCTTACCACATTCCCTACTTGCACACTAGTTGTGCCTGGTTTTCCATTTCCCGCGGAGCTGGAAGTGAGGCAGCGGAAAATTAACAGTACGCCTTGCAATAGCCTTAATGAAAGTGTGGGGCGTTTGGAGTGGAGTGGCTACAACCTGGGCGCAGTGGGCAAGAGATTTGTCCTTTGCTCCTGCGGCTTCCCTCGAGGTGCTGAGCAAATCACAATTTTAGGAATTGCTTTCCTCTTACTACAGAATGGCTTCCTGGGCTTTATACCGTGATGTGAACTTGAACAGAATTCAGAGGAGCAGAGGAAAGGAGTTAACCTTGAACCTCTCCTAAATGTCTTGCTCGTTCTCTAAGTGTACAGTTTTCTGCCTCTCTTCCCAAAGGTTCTTCGTTTACAATTACATAATTGATAGCTTAACCCTCTGTCCCCTCAGACCATTTTAAAATCCAATATAAATAACACCTCAGAAACAACCTCCTGTGGCCTTTTACTCTTGGCAGCAGAAGCTGGGGTGGGAAAGCTTTTGCTTTCCTTACTACGTGGAAATGGTTCTTTTGTTTTACAAGCAGTTCTTAAAATCTCTCGCAATCCATTTAAGTTTGTAGCTTCCAATTCCCTAGGCATGGGGTTCGCTTCAGCACTTCATGTTCTCTTTAAGATTTCATTTTCTATGAGAGACATAGTGAGTAATTCTGCAGGAGAAAAATGAGATGAGGAAATCTCAGGCTTTTTGCTCTCTTTTCTGCTGTTTGTCCGATTAGCTTTTAAATGTGTTTCTTTTGAGGGATGGGGGAGCCGTTGTAGCCAAAGACAGTTTAAAACAATCCGTATGGATTCGGTTGCTTTGACTTATATATCAGATATTGCTTGAAATGCTGAAGGACTTGGGTCTGCACAAGAGCACTACAAAGCAAGGAAGACTTTTATTAAAATACAAGTATCTCCATACAGGGAAGGGGCTTAATCACAATGCATTAAAGGGTTCATGGATTTCTAGAAGGGACAAATCCTTGTTCCTGGAGTTTCATGTGAGGAGACAGAGAAAGATCATTTGGATCTGCTAGAAATTACATAAAAAGGTAGATGTATTGAGGGCTACTTCATCACAGGAGTCGGGAGCTCTGCAGAAGACTCCCCTAAGCATGGTCTTCTACCAAGGACCATATGGAAAGCATGGGCCAAGCCGGCAAGTACAGGGAGACAGCTGTAGAATCCCGAGTGCCTTTGAAAGATCGCTTAGGAAAGGAGAATATAAATCCCCATCTATTGGCTCCTCTTTTCACTTCTTTAGTTTGCTGGCATCTTGTGCCCTTTCCTCCCACAGCCGCAATGCTCAGGCTCAGGCAGCTTCACAAAGCCAATCTGTGGCATTCCTGGGGCTTCACCCTCTGCAGCAAAATTATTTCACTGCTTTGAAAGTTTCGCTCTTTGCACCTGACTCCACTGTTGCTGTCTTCTGCCCTGTGCCAGGGAGCACGTTAGTATGTGATACCATTCCTAAATGGTCAGCTGAATGTCAAAATTCAGGGATCAGTAGTTTGCAGCCCATTGAGTAGCCTGCAACTGAACACTTGGCACACATTTTGTGCCGGAATCCTCGGCTGGGATGTCGTGGAGGGCACTTGGGAAAGCTTTCGCACAGACCTCCTTGCGCCACTGTTTCTATGATTTGACTTTTGTTAACCTCTTAAAATTAGTGGCATATAATTTTTTTAGAGTCTCACATAAGGAAAAAAAAAGCAATGTTTTATGTATGCTCAGTGAAGTCCATTTTAATATCACAACAGAAGCTGTCTAGGATGGTATTAAATTAGATATACTGTGAGGCTCTGAGTCAGAGCCTCAGCTCTGTAATACGCCATGCTCTGCTAGTTCGGAGAGGCGCTTTAGGTTTCTTTCTGTGTGTTTTCTATATTCAAATCTGTCTTCCCTTTCAAGAGACAGTTTTTTCCCCTTCTTGTCCCCTCTTTTCATGAATCATTTTGGATACTTGTGAATTTGCTGAATATGCTCTGCAATTGCAAGAGTTACATCTAGAAGCTTAACTTTTCAAAGCCACTCACAGAATCTCTGCTAACTGGGAAATGCAGTATTTGGGGTGAAATAAGGCTTTCAAACCAGGCTGAAAATAAGTCTGCTTTATCAGTGTGCAAGCTGTAATGTGTCTCCAGCCTGCAGAAAAGCAGAGCAGAGCGGGTAAGCTTGCCAGAGCCTTGAGTGTCAAACTCAGTCATTCTGGGAAGGAAGGGAATGGAGAAAAAAAAAAAAAAGGGTTTCTTTAACTGGAAGTATACTGGATCTAGGCTAAATTTACTATTTGCTATGCACTACACACATTTAATATATGGAAATAAAAAGCATTACATACAGGCTACTTTGATCTGCCACATTGCACAAGCACTCTTACCATCTTGTGTACCCCAAGGGAAAAGGAGAAATTCAGCAGCAAA
Organism: Crypturellus undulatus; assembly: GCA_013389825.1. Taxonomy (NCBI): domain Eukaryota; kingdom Metazoa; phylum Chordata; class Aves; order Tinamiformes; family Tinamidae; genus Crypturellus; species Crypturellus undulatus. Next base: position 4,429 of record VWPW01001889.1, read on the forward strand.
AAAAAGAAAAGAAAACCTCAGAAAGAAAAAGATAAAAGCTGTGACTATGTATGTCTTATGTAGTCTGTTTATTCTTAAGATTTCCATAAGAATGTCTCTTTGTCTTCTACAATGTATTCAGAGAGGAAATTCAGGAATTAAATATTCATCACTGCTTTTAATGATTAACATGCTTTTATATGGAAAAAAATCCATTCTTTTCTCTTGAAATCCAAGTTTTGAATTAGCTGCAATGAATGCTCAAATAATGAATCTGTGGTGACTGAATCTTAGATCAAGGAAAGCAATAAGCTCAGTTTGATACAGGTCTGTGATGACGTGGGGATTCTGTGGATGCCTAGCTTACAAATTAGAAAAAGTACCAGGACTTGGTACCTAACTGACTGCCAAACTCCATTTGGACAAACGCAGAGCTTGCTTAGCTTCTCTGCTGTCTCGTATGAGATACAGCCCATAGGGACCGGCACAAGGCACTTTTGTATCTGGCACAAGGCTGCCCACGCTCTCTAGGCTATGTCAGCTGTAAAGCACACTACAAGATACAGGAACAGTTGTGACCTGGAAAGGCAAAATGCCTGGCTACAGCTGTACCAGTATGAGAAAGTCCCTAACCAATAAAGACAACTGGAGGTGACTTGTCCCCATTTCACTAGTTCCTGTCTGCAACTAGTGCACCTGGGAGGCGCCAACAGGCACTGTGGTTTGGTCAGGGATGTAAAGCATGAGCGGTGGTAGCTGAACACTTCCCCTTCCACGAGGGATCTTATTTAATGTCATTCTGTAGAAGCAGGCATGGCAACTGAGAAACCTTCTCTTTTAAATTTGAAGTCAAAGTATGAAGTTCAATCTAGTTGAATACTTAGTCAAGGATGGAGTTCAGCTTATTTAATGAAGCAGATTTGGGTGTCTGTCTCTCTGTGCCGATGTGTTTCTGGTCAAGCTGTTTGTTGTAGGAAGACACTGCTGGACCACAGAATGATCCCATAAATCTTGAGAGATCCCTCTTCATGACACAGTGATTTCAGTGTTGTTATTCCCTGTACTCCAGATTTACACCAAACAACTGAAAAACTCTTAATGAATGAAGATAATATTTTATTGGAAGTGGAAAGTGTGCAAGATTTTGAATTATTTTGCCGTGTGGATACTGAAACAAAAAAAGTGTAAAGGACTATCACCCTTCTTACCCAATAGATACATGTTAAACATTCTCACTATAGTAAGTTCCTAGGAGCTGTGATTCCCCTTCGACAGATGCAGGTTTTACACCAGAATAATCCCAGTAATTCAAAGGAGGTTACTCCAAATATATCAGGTTGGAAAAGCAGTAAGAATTGGCCCTGAAAACTTGGTTTTATGGACCAAAGGAAGAGGAAATGCTGTGTGCCTTTCATGGTACTTTTATATTGATAGATGATTTTTTTTCTCAAGGCTAAGTAGCGCATGCAGAAGCAATAAGAGCTTTTAAAATTTTGAGTGGAACTCATTTTAGGTCTTTCCACTACATAACTTTATGCAATTGGTGTGATGGTTTATATAGTCACAGGCTGTAGCTTTAAAAGGAATGAAAAGCAAAAAACCTGTTAAAATAACTTTAAAGTTGAGACTGAATGCTTCAAAGCAACTAAATACATTACAGTGCAGCCCTTATTTAACCTTTGTGCTGCTTAACACTGCCAGGCTGAGGGATCAGCTCCCTTAGGAAACACTGGAAAAAATAGGAAAAAGAAAAGAGATTTCATTAGGGGAAAAAAAAAGTATATTTCTGGTTAAAAATGTTGTTTGTTTTCCTCCAAAGAGTAGGAATAATAATAAAAAAAGTGCCTTCTGGTAAATTTACACTGAAGTAAAATATTAAGTTAATTTTGCAGCATACTAAAGATTTTTTTAATGGAAAATAGTTTTCAAGAGTACCCAAGTTAATCTAATCAAGAAACTGCTAATTTTTCTACCTAACATTCTACTTTAAATTAGAGAGAACTACGAAGCGAAACCAGGACCTGAGCAATTATAAATAAAAACTGAAAAAAAATCAGGATTTTCCAACTAGTTCTAGCCCCAAGGGGAGACCCAGGATAAAGCTCTTCCAGTCTTACAGATCTTCATGGCTCTGATTTATAGTCAGACGTCAGATAAAGAGAGGTACAAATTGCCTCCCATGAGTAGGAAATGAGGAGATGTTTCCATCCTATGTTGTGCAGAATGCCCAGAATCCCCCCTGGCTCCCGAGAGATATAGCAAAGACACACATAAGTGAAATAATTAAATATCAGGATGAGGCTATTCATTCCGCACATAAATGTGCATATAGTTTTAATTCTTTGAGAGGAAAAAAACAAGTGTTTTTCAAGGAATAAGAGTCTGACTGGGAGAAACATCATCACTTCTGGTAACCCAGACTGTCTGTGTGAGCAAGCAGAGCTCTGTGGAGGAAAGCGCTGTAATGCTTAAAGAGGAAAAGCACTTTCTTGCCAGGGCTTGCTGGAGTGCACAGTGCTTGCCTTGGATCCCTTCTGCTTGCAGCTGAGAGGTGCACAGGCGCAGAGTCATTAGGTACCAGCAGGACTAGGAAACTTAAAGAGATTTTTTTTTAGCACATTACCTCTCTTGTTGATTCAAAAGTGCTTTCAGTCCCCCAAGTTTCACCATTTTGACTACTAGATATTGTAGGAAGAATATAAGAAGTATTTATACATGTTACTTGTGGAGTGAGAAACAAATATTGTGATTCTAAATGTTTACCAACCACATGCTCATTGCAGATTGTCGGTGTAGTTGTAAGGTTTTGTTTAATCAGAGTTAGTTAATCCTAAATTAAATACAATAGAGGAAATATTAAATTGCCAAAGGCTTAGCTTCCCACCTCCTCCTTTTGCACAAAGCTAACTGAGGAGCATTTAGTCATTACACACCATCTGAAGGAGGGGGAATTCAGCTGGTACGGTGCCTCTTAAAGTTTTACTGTCAGATTGCAGTTTATTAACGCTTAGCCTACTTAGAGTAATATTAATATGGAGTCATAAAATAACTCTGTCCCATTAACAAATTAATCAAGTCCTAAAAGTGCTTAAATTAAGAACCCACAGAGGATATATGGGAAAGTTTGCTAGGGGCTTGAGGTTTGTATAACACTGAGATATAGACCCAGAGCAAATGAGGAGCAGCTCCTCCTTTCTGCTGCTCAAGACCAGTGGCTGAACAGTCTTAACAAACTAAATAAAGATGTAATGTGTTTTTTTGGTACCTTGAGTCCACTTGAAGAAGTTAAACTGGGATCAGAATAGTCAGAGAAAAATGGAGATAATAAGAGAAGGACCGTACGAATGCATAACATACATTTATTTTTAATCCCATAGTCAGTCAACAAAATGGATTTATTGTGTGTGATACAACTGGAATCATACAAAATATGAAGCCAATTTAAATAACCAAAATAAGCCACAGTATCCCACTGGGCTATATATCAAGACTCTGAAAGAACTCTGTGCTACTGAGCTATATATTAAGAATCTAAAATAATTCTGAATTATTTTAGTCAAAATCTGAATTACTTTTTAGTCCTTTAATGCTTTTTCATTCCACCAACAGCAGAAACAGCCCAGCAGCATTTATTATTTAAATTAAGATCAACAATTAGTGAAGGATTTTGACTTATAAAACAGCAACTAAAGAAGATGCGGATTAATATCAGGAGCAACCAGATGTATGTATGTGTTCATGAGTGCATGTGCATGCACATAAATATTAATGGAATTTTACATCTATCAAAGATACACGATCCATGGACTGGACATTAAAGTTAGATAAATTTAAATTAAGAGGCTCCTTTTTTAAGTAATGAAAGCAATTAACTCTGGAATAATGGCTGATCTTCATCAAGAGCAGTTTTTAAAAAATCAAAGACAGATATCTCTTTTTTCATGGCAGAAATTAATTCAAACAATAATTAATTCAGGGTAGTTTTGTGATTGTGTCTTAAGGAAGGTCAGCTTAGAAGATCACAGTGGCTCCTCCTGACCTTAGAATCTGTAAGTAGCATTCGCTGAATAATGAAGAGTAACAGGTTTCTCCAGGATTTTTATCTGCATTTTAGGCAGGCCTGCGGTGCTTCTGCACGCACAGACGGGTAATTGTTTGCTGAGCAAACTGGGCGACGTGGCAGCGAGAGCCGTGATCGCGTCTCGTGGCAGGCAGCAGCCAAAGGTTCCCTTCACTCAGTGGCAGAGCGTGGTAACAAATAGGCAGTACTTACAAGAGGGAGTGTTGTAACTTCCCAGGCCATTAACTGTAGCTCATTCATACATGGACTATTGTCAAAAATCAATGATACTGGTATCATGTGGAAGCTATATATTGATATTCATTTCCCCCTTGAATATGACTATATATTATGTCCCTTTCATCTTAGAAGGCCGGCTTCTTTGCTTGTGCAACTCAAGACAATTTCATTGAAGCTGCAGGATGATAAATATATATTTATACATATAAACACACACACAGGCACACATATACATATACATATATATATCCTTTATCTTGGGCAAGATTTTGTTCTATAAAATTTGTCTACAATGATGCTGTACACAGTACAGCAGAATGTCTGAGGGGATCATATGTATTGTTTAAGTGTTTCTTGTCATATTCTATCACACAGTCACTGCCATTTCTCTCAGCAGTGTTTCCCTTGCTGTTAGTTTTTGGTTTTTGAACATTGTCTATTCCCTGGAAGAACTTTGAACTCAGTTGGCCTTTCAAGGATAAGAGTTAATGAGGAAAGATCAGGGAAATGTCAGTATCCTCTTCATAAACTTTCTGCCATTCACCTTTCTCTATTTTTATTGCCTTTTCATTTCTCACTTGTCTTTTCCCAATTCACAGCTCTTTGTGTCTCTCTTGATAATTGGGGTTTTCCAGCCAACACCCAAACCACTTAACAGATGGCTGGCAGGCAGAAACCAGATGTGTAGTGAATCCTTGTCCAGCACTGTGACTTTGGCAGAGTTGTATCCCTGGCTTTTCCAGGCAAAGGTCCCAGATTTCAAGAGCCCTGCCTTCATGCTCTCTTGGCTTCAAGTATGTTGTACCAGAGGGACTGATTCAGAATAATAAGCTAATGGAAACTGATATAGCATATGCAGAAAGACTTCAAATTGAGAAAAGGGCAGTCTCTGACAGACTCATCTCAAGGTGAGTCTGGATTCCATCTAAATGCCCTTGTTCCACATTAGATCTGAAGTTTCAGAAACAATAAAAACATTCATGAGTAGCCAAACTGGAAAACGGGGTGGCCTTCACGAGTCCTACACTGGAGTGTGCCTATGACCTTGAATGCTTGCTATATATATGGTAATAAATGATATCCAGTTCATAGCAGAAGCTTTTTTTTTCCCCCTTTTTTCCTCAAAGTTTATATGGGCAAAGTCTTCCCTGCAGCTCACTGCTGTTTGGTGAATATATATGAACATGAACAGCTGCAGTCTCCTAAAAGCAAGTGTATTTAATATAGAGTAGCATGTGCATCCTCCTTGCAGACCAGAGTAATCTGGACTGGTGAATGATCCCAACTAGTCAAAGTACCTTCTGCAGTTGGCATAACTGATTATGAACCGCTGCCTTCCTAACCAATGCAAACTAGGTCCAAATGGCAAAAACAAGGTTGTTCTGATGGAAAAAATAAGCTTGCTCTGGAGTGCTTGTAATAGTAAGACAACAATCCCAGGAATCTTAAGATTAATTTTCTTAAGCAAAAAAGAGAGGTGACTTTTATATTTGCCATCACAAATATCATGATGCTATAAATAATTTATTATAAATGATTTATTATATATTTGCAGACACTTTTAAGTAACCCTTGATGATTCATTAGGAAAAGCATTTGTGGAAACTGCCTAATTTTACATGAGAACACAAGTCAAAACTGAAGTTTCCTGGCCTTTGCCTTTGCTACAAAGTGCCCTCCAGTAAACACGATTTAATCCATTGCTATTCATGTCTTAATGCATCATAGTTTTGATATCACTGTGAAAGATGATCCTGTCCGTTGCTTTCATTCAGGAGTAAATGATAAAGTCGCTGTCACTTCAAGGATGCTTCTTGGAAATTTGGGGCCAAATTTTGAAAAAAAACAAAATCTGAAGTCAGTGTACAAATATAGTGGCCATTGCCAGGTTGTGATCGGCTAATGTCATAAAGGCCACAGCAAAATGTCACACTGAATTAAATACAAAAGGAAATTAAAAGACATTTCTTTCATGGAATAAATCAAAAGCATCCCAAAATGCTTCATCAAAAGCATCCCCAAAATCATCAAAAATCATAAATAAAGAGCATGAAAAATCAAAAACATCTTAAGTGTAAAGCAAATAGAAGATGTGCCTGGTGAATGAAAAATCTTTAATATGTTCCTGGCTTTTGACCAGCCCTTACACTGGCACGCAGGTCATGGATTCATAGGGAGACCTTCTGTGCTCATCTGGTAACCACTCAGCTGGGCTGGGCCCTAGTAAGACAAGGTGGACCCGGCAGATGATCCATGTGCAGATGAGCTCTGCTTTGCTTGTGCTGCAACGAGGTGAAGACAATCCCTGTTCCTCTGCTCTGAGTGCAGGGGCCGGTCATGCTGTGCTCTGCTTTCCTCTGCTCCCCTGCCATTTCAATGCCTTCTTTTAACATCGCGCTGTTAAGTTTTACGTATCACCTTTCCTGACAGTTTCTAGCCCCCTCTGACAAGCAGGACAGTCACTGCTGACTTTCAAAGGGTATCCTGTTCTGTTATGCCCTGTGACACATCACACATCCCGCTACAACTATTAGGACATTAGCACAGACCAGAACATCTAACAGCAATTGTGAGACTAAGCCCCAAGTAGCCCACAACGCAGGAATGTTTAAGGGATGTACAAGAGGGGACTATGAACTCTTCCAGCTCTCAGGCTTCAAAATCTGCTCATCAGCAGCTAAACCTTTTTGACAGAGCAGAACATGATGCTTTCCTGTGAATCTTAATGGATTGCATTTGCTCCACAGCAGTGTTTATACTGAACATGATTTTATACATGATTTGTTAATTAAGCAAATTACTGTTAACAGCTTTCTCAAAACCCCATTACCTTTATATCAATTGACTTTTTACAAATTAACATGATTAATTTAAAAAGCATGGAAAATGAAAATCAAAGCTAAGAATGTAAGGATGGAACTTGAGGTCACTCTTTTTGGCTGGAGAAACACTTTCTTATATGAAATTTTCATTAACTTTACATTGCCAGAGTGAAAAATACTGAAGGAGAGAGACAGAAATAGTTCACACAATCAGCTGGGTCAACCTTATGGTCACCTATCAGTTGACTTTAAAATTACCTTAGAAAATTTGGAAAAAAAAATCCAAGCGAGACTGAGGTCTGAAGCTGCAACGTCGATATCATGCAGAGATATAAAGTCACTAACTTGAGGTCATTAAGAAATGAACAGATCTGGGTTTAGATGTTAAAGTTCATGTCCATCACTTGAACCATGAGATCATCCCTCCATTTCAAGTTTCACCAGTCAGGAGTGTTAAGTGAGACCAGAGGAAGCCTAGTGCCCTTGTACTTTTTCAGTATGTTTCCTCTCTGTATTTGAGCTTCTATTCACTCACTTTCAAATTTCCTTTTCTATAATTATCCAGGCAACATCCAATTATTAGTATGGATCTCCCAAACTGTCACAGGGGAGGAAAGAAATGTATATAATGGAAAATGTGTGCTTGCGAAAAATTGGCTTGGGGACTCTGGAACCAGACTGATCTTGAAACTGCTTTTAACTTCAATTTCTCACTGACAGTGTTTCTGCATGCATGTGTAAATGTATATGTATTTCTCATTTTATTTCTACTGTGTGTGAAACCAGTTGCAGCAGTAAATTCCAGTACTGCAGGTCTACTTGTATATGCTGACCCACTTTTCCTTAATATAGAAAAAAAGTTTGGCAGTTCAGGCTTTTTTGTATGTTTAAAAAGTCAATAAGTGAGTATCTTTCACAGGATATTGTATATATTCTAAATGCTTTTAGGATGTTTTTTTTTTACCTTGAGATTCCAGAGGCAGGTGCTGACCTTTTAACAGCCTGTCAATCCCACAGATACCTTTGGATTTGGGGGATTTCCCCAGATTATTGTAAGCAAAGAGTGTAATGTGATGTGGCTAGAAAGTAATGTGCTTTTCTCTGAGTCAATTAAAATAATGCCAGTAGGATATAAAAGGAATAAATAAATGAAACACAAGTATTCCTGACTCTGCAAATCTCAGCTGCACATGACTTTAATTAACTTTCCTGTTGCCAGAGGACTTCATTAAGGCATTAGTCATGATTATATCTTCTGAGTTACAGAAAGACTATTATCAGATGGAGTAAAGCTGCTCAGTCACATCTATGCTCACATTCTCCTTTTTACCATTGTCTTTCCTTTAGCCAGGGAGAGCATTAGCAACCTGCCCTCGTCGTTCCTCCAAAGGTCCTGGTCTTCCAAAGCAGAATTCTCATTTCCCCACTAGGAATTCTTTGAAACATCAAGATTTTGTCCATTATCTTTGCTTAGATGTTCTCCTTTATAATGACTACGGATTGTGCTCAGCACAATGAGGCTGCAGTCTTCAGTACTAATCACAGTAATGTGGCAGCGCTTAGAAGTGACCCTAGGAGCAGTATCTATCTCATTAATTTGTGTGCTTGCTTATCTCCTTTAACCAGTGAAAACTCAGCTCTTAGGAAGTGAGTTGAGGCACAGGCCCACATTTTGTTCTATGTTTATACATTCTCCACAGTGGCTACAGCTTGCAATAAAATGATCATTCGTATCAGTGCTAATATTATTACCAGGAAAATGTTCATTGCATATAAGGAACGGTTGTTTTTATGGAACACTGTGATCTGAGATGTATTGTCACTGTCATATTGTACTGCAGAGAAAAGGACCAGTAAATTATTTCAAAACTTATTTATTTAGGAAAAACTAGCAGTCTGAATGAGCAATGTGAATTGCACTGAGGAGAAGGTATCTTGCTACTAAATATCTATGGAAGTGCAGGAACTGACAGAAGGCCATTCCCTTCTTTCTCTTTTCTCTTCTCTTCTCTTCTCTTCTCTTCTCTTCTCTTCTCTTCTCTTCTCTTCTCTTCTCTTCTCTTCTCTTCTCTTCTCTTCTCTTCTCTTCTCTTCTCTTCTCTTCTCTTCTCTTCTCCTCTCCTCTCCTCTCCTCTCCTCTCCTCTCCTCTCCTCTCCTCTCCTCTTCTCTTCTTTCAGTGGTAAAGACCCTTCTTAGGTTCAGACAACATATTTGATCCATCAAAGTTAACAAGTCGTACTGAATCTTTTACCATTTTATATGGGAATCCATATGAATTGTTGCTACATGGAAGCACAGCAATATCTACATCCAAGATGTGACTGAGAAACAATATCTGACTATAGCTTTTACATAGGGAAGAGGTTAGTTTCAGGNTTTCCCTTCCCTTTTGTTTAATTTAGTAAGTTTTAGCATGCATTCAAACAGCCATTCAAATTTCCATCCTGCCATATAATATCAGAATGAAGCTCCTACTGGGAAGTATCAGTGCTAGGACAGCTTCTACTGAGATGCTGTTCACAGTTATGGAGCTAGTAAAACAGAGCCATATAAACGCAGTAAATCTTTATTTAAAGTGTCTATGGGTCAAATCCTGTAAAAGAGAGTGCAGACAGAATCCTCAAGCTGGGTGAGACTGAAGGAAGACCGGATTGAGGGCAGCGCTTAGGCCTGCTCACTCCCTAGCTCCCATGGGCCCTGTTTGCAATGCAAGCCAAAGGGCTTTAAAGACTGTGAAGTACATTTTTAAAAACAAAGTAATGCACAATAGGAAGTAGTTGTTTTCTCCATACTGAAAATGAATTTTTTATTGAAATAGAAATGAAACCTCAGAGAAAAGCAGACATAGTACAGACCAAACAACATCTCTGGTCATTTTAACTGCATATCAGTTCTGACCTTTGGAAGAATTCTGGAAGGATCCAGCCTAGCTCCTCTAAAACAAGCTCAGGATGTTCACACTATGCTGCTCTGTAGTATCTGACTCTCCCTGAGTAAAGTAGCAGGAAAGATTTAAAGAGTTTCTTCATATCATGTGTTTTGGGAGCTATGAAATGAAAAGAAAAAGGAGGGATCTAGGGCGAGGATGTGTTTCTGGGAATTGAGGCCAGCAGTTTGTCAGGGAAGTTTTATTTTGTTATCCCTGCCTCTCCTTTCCAAGCAGTAAATCATGCTCTGAAGCAACGGCCCTTAAAAGGACTGGGCCATGGTGCCAGCTTGTCCTCCCTGCAGGGGTGAAACAGCCCATCCAGTTTAAGTACAATCTCCTGATCATTTAAATCCCAGCAGATCAAAAGGGCAGCAGAACTGAAATACATACTGATGTCTCCCACTAATTCATCTTTGAAAGCCTAGGGCCTAGGTTTTAGTGACCCTTGCTTTAGTGGAAAAAGTCTTCTTTCAGTAAAATCCTCATTAGAAGGGGCCCCAGCAGAGTGAACCCACATTTCCAGCAGCACTGCTGAAAGCTGAGTTTGTTCACAGGAAACATAGTCCTGGGTCAAAATCTTACAGGTAATTAGGTGTTAAATCATGTAAATAGGTGCCAAAATGGACTTTTTTTATTGCCCTGTTGATTTTTCAGGGAACATGGCCCATGTTTATTTGTGAGAATCCTACTGTTGGGTCTTCTTCCAGGTTCCTAAACCTCTTTTAAACTTTGGTAGGTGAGTTTTAAGAGTTAATTTCTTTTTTCCCCATTCCTCTCTCATGCAAAAAACCCAAGGAATTCAGCCAGGAAGTCCTTCTTGTCAAGATGTTGTTTCTGTTGTTAACAACTGCCTTCTGCTACAGACTGGCCGCAGATCCAGGCCAGGAGCTCCAGAGGGCTTCAGGGACCAGATGTCTCTTGTATCTCACTTCTGCAAACACCATTGCAATGAAGCAAACAGATATAATCATGGCACAGATCTTAGTTAAAGTAGGTCAAAATGGAGAAGCACATGTGATACCTGTGCCAGGGAGTAGGGATTTTCTATCTCTTTTCAAGAGAATGAAGCTTCCCTGTCCCACCTCCTTTAACCTCTGTGCTAGCAAAGCAGTACTTACCTTCTGAAGCCTTTCTATGCGTCTGAGAACCCGGCAGCTTCCAGCTCTGTGCTCCAGTATCACAGAATCATAGACTAGTTAAGGTTGGAAGGGACCTCTAGAGATCATCTAGTCCAACCCCCCTGCACACGCAGGATCATCTAGAGCACGTGGCACAGGACTGTGTCCAAGGGGGCTTTGAAGATCTCCAGAGAAGGAGACTCCACAACCTCTCTGGGCAGCCTGTTCCAGTGCTCTGTCACCCTCACTGTTAAAAAGTTTTTCCTTAAGTTCCTGTGGAACTTCTGGTTTTTCAGTTTGTGGCCATTTCCTCTAGTTCTGTCGGTGGCCACCAGTGAAAAGAGGCCAGCCCCATCCTCCTCACTGCCTCCCTTGAGGTACTTAAAGACACTGACCAGGTCCCCTCTCAGCCTTCTCTTCTCCAGGCTGAACAGGCCCAGCTCCCTCAGCCTCTCCTCATAGGGCAGATGTTCCAGGCCCCTGATCATCCTAGTCACCCTGCGCTGGACTCTCTCCAGCAGCTCCAAATCCCTCTTGTACTGGGGGGCCCAGAACTGGACACAGTGCTCCAGATGTGGCCTCACCAGGGCTGAGTAGAGGGGCAGGATCACCTCCCTCGACCTGCTGGAGACGCTCCTCTTAATGCACGCCAGGATCCCAGACTCCATTGCTGGGCTGTCCTCCTTTGTAGGTCATGAGACTGCTGGGGAGGACGTGGGATGGCTGGAGGACTGGGATGGAGGGTGTAGCTCTGTGGGCCCAAGCAGTAAAAAATCAAAAAGAAACAAACATGCAAAAAAAACCCCGTATTTGGAGGGCTGGCATTCATCTCAGTGCCTCGTTCTTGCTATATTATTTTTGGTGTTGCTACTAATGCAGTTTTTTTTCTACTGACTTCTAAAATTATTTCACCAACATCCTGTGCCAGCTCTTAGGGGGATGGATAAAACTTTTCAGTTGCATTAGAGAAAAGATACTTCTCTGAAGCTGCGCCAGCTAAATAAGATGGTCAGCAGGACTGTTTTGTCTTGAGATTTTGCCAGGACTACATGCTCAACGTTCGCCCCCTTTTGATTTTACCCCTGATGCTTTACTTGACTATTCTGCTCTTACAGAGCTCTACACTTAAGATCCATTTATCCGACTTGGATACAAGACACCCTGGATGGTATTTTACATGAGGCAAAACTCCATCTAGAGAGGCACATCTCACCTCTCACTATAGAGCTGGCCTCAGGCATCTAAGTTCCAACTTAGTTGCCAAAGTTTAGAGGCAACTCAGTTTAGAGGAAGCTGCCTCTATCTGAATAGAACATTTCCTGGAGGTTTTTATTATTTACACTGACTGTAGTTTCTGTGTTGAATTTGATACTAAAGAGGGGGACTATGATGGACATGTGTCATTGTTTTTCTTTTCCATGCAGAAAATTAAAAAAAAAAAAAGCATTACAATTTAGTCTCTATATTTTTATATGGAATCAGGAAATAAATGGCAAGCAGATCCAAAATGCTTTGGTGCTTAAAAGCAGTATTACTAGCAGCAATTTACATCACATCAAATGAAAACACTTTATGAATATTCCATTTTGTGGCTTCTCCTGACTTACTATTTTCAGTGATTCTGACTTCTGACAGAGAAATATTTGTTCTACTCAGCATTTCAAAGACAGTCATGAAAGAAAAAGAAATACTGTAACTGACTTTTATTGTCATTGTCAGTAGAAAAACTAGTATCATTATAAAGACATAAAACATTTTTGGGGAAAAAAAAATCCCAACAGCTGTCTGCTCTCCATAATACATCAACAGGAGCACAGCTTACTTCGAAGCGTTCCTTGGCTCTCTGCAGGAACATTAATACTTGAAAATACTTCATATTTGAAATATTCCAAAAAAAAGTTTGGCAGAATACTTAGCAAAGCCTACACAGTGTGTGTTTTCCAACTGATGATGAAATGAAAGCAAATGATAAACAAGTGTGATGCAGGACCCAAGCAAATAAACCCTGTCAGATCTGTACCGGCTCTGTGCTGGCTCAGGGTAGGTGTTATTGCGTAATACTTTTGAAACAGAATTTATTTACATCATGATTTCCTATTTGCAGTGCATGTTTTTTAAATTCAGTAATAATCCTACTGATGAGTCCAAGAAGAAAAAGACCTCGGGATCAGCAACCTTAGGTGATCATAGAAATCATGTTTCCCATTGATAGATGCAGAAACCTTTTTTCTTGATAAATAATTTGACTGACTCGATCTGCAGGATGTTCTCTGCCCCACTCTCAGTGCATTAGCAGTGGAAATCAATATGGAAACCGGAAATGAGCAATTGTGTCGCTTCAGAAAGAGCAGTGAGATCCGAGCTGCGAAGCACCGCAGATGATTACAGCCTGGCACGCTCTGATGGAAGTTATTTATATTGGTATTTCCTGATCTGAAAATGAATATGCTTTTAGCTTCTGTTGTTTTTGCACCTCTCGTGGTTCAATTGCATATACAGTCAAGATGTTAATGTAATATTTTCAGTCTCAAGTCCTTGGTAATTTTCTGATACGTTTTTAATGGAATTAAGTGTCCAGTGTGCTGTGTCTTACTGCTGCCTATGAAATCTTAACTACATGCTGAGCTGTATTAATAAAAGTGCAGCCAGCAGGTGGAGGTGGGCATGATTTATTCTTTCTATTCAGTACTTACGAGACCACGTCTGGACAGCTCTGTCTGGTTTGGGATTTCCTAGGGCAGAAAAGAGTAACGGGAGAGACCCTGGAGCCTAGGGCCCTGGAGGTACAAGGAGAAGTTTTTCTTCAGGCCTCAGGGAAGACCCAGGGAGGGATCTCCCTGCAGTTTTCATCTCTTCCGTAACCACTCATGAGGAAGCTAAGTCAGACTATTCCCCAGCTGCAGGGATTTGAGAGGAAATAGACACAAGTTGCAGCAAGAGAAATTCTGGTTAGATATAAGGGGAAAAACTTTCCCAAAGAGAGTGGTTGAGCCCTGGGGCAGAGCACCCAGAGACACTGTGGAATCCACATCCCTAGAGATGTCATAACCATGCCTGAAGTATATCTAAACACCAAAAGAGTGCAGAGTTTTCTTTCCCTAACTAAAGGAGGAATGCAAAAAGAAATCAAAACACACAATATTTTCATCAAAAGTTTTGAGAAAAAAAAAGATTTTATGTTGGGATTTTTGGTAGATTATTTCAGTGGCAATTATGTCAGTCTCCCTGATAAATTTTTACATGGGAAAAAAAAAAGGCCAAGACAACCTCTTTATTACTTCAATATTGCCTTGATTTTTCTGAGGAACAGTGTAAAAGAGGGAGATAAAACTTTCTAGAATATTTTTCCTTGTCTCTAATAACAATGCTGATACCTAGTATATCAGCTGCAACATCTCATAACACCTTCCCACCCTAAACTTAGAGCACTGGCTGTTCGTGTTATGTATGGATGACACCAAGACCAGAGTTTATATATTTTTGTTCTTTACAGTAAAGAAATGGAATAACAGATGGTTCCAATTAAAAAACAGCAGGAGAACTTTATTTTTATCTTTTTTTTTTCTGAACTGAGCAATCTGGGTCATGAACAAATACTATTTTTTTTCTTTTGCTTCATCTTGAAATTGCAATGAAGTCAGAAAAAAATCATAACTAGAGATGTATAAGATAAGAAATGTGATTAAACCTAGTAGGAGTTAGGCTGTTCTGTAACACCTTTAAACAGATGGAAGACTGGAGGGAGTCCTTAGGCAGTATCAGGTATCCTTTGGGAAACTAAGGAATGATTCCTTCTTCAGTGACCACTGTTTTTCACTGTTACTCTCAGTGATCTGGATAATCTGACACTAAATGCAACTGTGACACAGTTTGTCCAAAGTAAAATATTTATAGAGAAAGGGGAGGACTTTTTTATTAGGAATAATAATAGGATAGAATAATAAATTCCTATACAGAACATAAATGGTGTTGCAAGAATCATCAATGAGTAACACTCCAAAACAAAAGAGTCACTTTCTAAGTGTACAAACTACAGGGAAATAGTCCTATGATTTGCTGTGATTAATGCCAGTGTAACACTCTGGCATTACTGTGGGCGAGGGCTGGTTTCAAAAGGGAATTCCCTAGTGCTCCTGGCCAAGTCATCCCCTTTCTGAAGACAGTGGAAACAAGTGGTGAGATCTTTCTGAGCTCAGATACTGTGCTTGGTTTTGATGCAATTTATTCTAATGGCAGTTGAAAATCTCAGACGTCTTGGGTACTCAGTACCTATTTCTTCAATCAAGGGGCAATAATAGTTTGCATAGTTGTCAGAAGCCAATTGCTACTATCTCTTAAGAGCTGCTTCTGTTTCCAAAGGGCTAAGAACTGTGTTTTGATATCTAAGATAGGAGGTTGGCATCTGGGGTCAAGCCAGAATAGCAATCAATCCCTTGTGTATTAAGCATTTGCAGTATTCTGCTCTTAATGAGAAACCACCCACTTAACACTGGAAAATAAATACATAGATAAAAGTACTTATGTAAATTATGAATAGCACTAGCAGTTAAAAATGGCGCTTTATGTAATTAATATTTAGCAACTAGTAAATTTCTGTAATAGTAATTAAATGCTAATTAAATAATTTCCTTAGGAGCATATTTACTAATGGTATTTCTGGATATTCCTTTTTCCTTTTAGATGTTTCATAGCTGTTGTTGAGTAATTAATGCTCACTAATTAATTTTGAAGAGTCCTGACCTTTCAAGCAGGCTAGGAATGGAATTCCCTGAGCCAAAACATGTTCATTTAAGCCAAATCTTAGTGAGACGTCTAAGCTCTGCTCTTAGAGCCGCTTCGGCAAGGGCGTGGGATGCTGGACCTGAGGTCATGCGGGAAGATCCTTGGCACTGAGTGGTTTCCAGTATGGCATCCACAAGGATATCTTTAGGTTGATACAGTTTCCTAGTTAAATGTATTGACTGAAAGATTACAGAATTTCTGAATTTGTGCTGCCTTGGGTCTGGATGAAGTGGGGCAGTCCCAAAGACCTGCTGTTCTGCAGGGTGACTCTGTCACTGTCCTGCAGCTATTCAGCTGGGCAGTGATCCCTCATCCCCATCACAAGTGCTGCTGATTTCCTCTCCCACTCTCAGAAGTAGCTGCTGACCTTCCTGTGCTCTGCCATCCCCACAAATGGGAGGAGGAGGAGGAAGGTGGGAATATCAGCAGTTGTTTCTGCCTTGTCTGGAGGATCAGCTTTGCTGGGGGCCAGAGATGATGGCTGGGTTGGGCAGCTGCTGCCACATGGCTCAGGGAAGAGGAAGAGCTCCTGTGGATGGAAGCGCCCAGGAGGTTCTGCAAGGGCTGCTGGAGGGACCTGCTTGCCATGCAGTTGCTCCTGCTGCTCATTCTCTTACCTATTCAACAGGCATGATTTCAGCCCCAAGGAGACTGAAGGAATCAAAAGGCCTAGTTCTTCTCGGTTGCATTTGAAATACTACTGAAAGGGACTGGCTCTGTAATCCTGAATTTTTGAATTTCTTCAAAATTTAGTGGAAGCTGTTTCCTCTTTCTCTCCCATTAACTTCTGGCCAAGTGGGAGCTTTCTTCAAGTTTGGTGACTGCTCAGCCAAAATGTTTGTGGCCCTCGCAGCTGCAGGCAGTGCAGAAGTAAGGTCCCCTGCCTTGGGGGATAGAATGTCCCCATTTTGCAGCGTCCAGCAGCACATACACGTATGAGGTCTCTCGGCTTTGTGGCTGGGAATTCAGAAGGATACCTTCACTTGCTAGGGGCCATTGCAAGGCTTCTTAACCACCTCTCTAGGATTTCGCAAAACAAAGATATCTCAATTGAGTTATTTCAAAATTAGAGTGTTTTTGAAATGAAAATATGCATTGTTTGATGATCTCCAAGCACTTCTCTCTTGCCAAGGTCAATTCCTATGTGGGTTACAGCTTGTAATTGTATCCCTAGCTGGATTTTTGGCTCAAATCTCATTTCCATTCACAGTGGCTGTAGAAGGATCAAGAAGCTGTGTCTCTGTCAGGTAATATTACAAGATCACAAGTAGCACAATGAATGAATTGTAACTGCTTGAATGTGCCTATGACGTATGCTCAGATTTAACTTACTTCAGAGTGACATTGTGGGCATTAAACCAGATTTTGCTCTTAGTCCATGGTTATTTTCAATGGAAGAAACGTCATATGTCAGTATTTTTCAACCCATATACATCTGTAGCAGCAAACAGGTGCTACAGCAAACTAGAGAAGTTGTCCTAAATCTTGAAGAAAAAAGTAAAAATATTTTAGAAAATAACAACTCCTTTCTACCATTGGATTGAAAAGCTTCAGCTGGGTTATGCTTGGCTCTGGGATAATCAGAGGTAAAATGAGAAAAGGAAATAATCTGAACTCCTGTTCAGCCCGAGGGCGGCCTCTTTCCTTAATTGCTGCTTTCTGGTGCTATTTGTTCAGCACAAAGAGTGAAGGAGCCAACCTGGGAAGCAGAGGTGGGGAGATCTGCAGGCTAATACTAAACTGTGAAAAACCTTTCTTTACAAGAGCAAAGAAAACACTAATGACTTAGTTGGAAAATAATTAAAGGATATTGGTGACATTTTTGTCAATTGAAAACCTGTATTTTCCTTGCCTCGGGTTTATGAAACAATGACTAATTTCACCAATTAATTGCTCTGACGGAGAACAGTGTATTTTAAGTTGACATAACCCATAATTTTACATTATATTTCATGAACCTAGTAATTTTAAATGAGTATCATTTAATTTTAAGGACAATGAATGAAATAAAGGAGACCTGGGAAGTTATGATACAATACAGAGGAATTTCTTTCACTCTAATTGAGCCTATATTATTATTTTTCTCCTGGTGATTTTATAATATATTATTCCTCCAAAGTCTCTGTGTGGCCATTTCTACAAAAGCCTGCAAAACCCTCAGATTGCTAGCTGGGAAAAATAGCTCTGCTTGCTAATCCTGCCTTAGCTTTTAGTCGTGTGTGGATGACTGCAACAAACTAGGCACATTAGGCATAAAACACTGCTTTTTTCTCTCTTCATGAAATCTAATAGTCCTGTTCCCAAAGGGAGCTAAGGTGCTGTTCTTACCCAGTGATGCTAGGATTCCCAATTAAAGGAAAATTCAGAATGATTTGTATTTCGAAGCCGTGTTGTCTCCAATACGCAGCAAGGTGATCTGAACTCCCCCATATCAAAGGTTTCTCAAAAGCACGTTCATGCTGTGGCCTTAGCGCCTGCTCTTAGCATGGGTTTGGTCTGTGTTTCCCAGCCACTCACACCAAATGCCCCAGCATGTGGTTTGCAGAGCTTTGAACCCTGCTTCTTTCTGGGGTTTGAGGCCAAAAGAGGTTTAGCTCAGGTCGCTACGTCATGAGGATGGAGGCAGGTTTGTCACTGTGCTCTTGTTGCTTGTCCCCCCAATGCCTTCCATGACCCATTGTCCTCCGTCTCCATGCAGGGCAAGCTTGTTCTCTCCAAGTCAGACGGTGCTCAAAGTCAGTGTTTTTATCCCAGGAAAGGCAGGGTGAAGCACTCTGCACAAATGCGGGAATGCAAAGTAAATACAGTCGCGGCAGAGCTTTGCTGAGGGACTCGGGTGAGGTGCCCTTCATGACAGCAACTCGGGCTAACTAACTGCACTGCAGACACTCAGCAGGCAAGGCTGGCAGAGAGTGACCTGAGAAACTGAAATGAAGCCATGAAGCAAGTAGCAGCGAAGGCTAGTAACGCGTATCAGATATTGAAAATATAGCTCTCCTGAATCTTCCTGAGTTTATCTACTCATCCAACCTTCATTTAACTTGACCCCAATGGGAGTCTCTATGAGAAGAAGCAGGGAAGAGAAGCAGCATCTGTTGAACTGTATAAACACTTCATTTTCCTTGTGCCATTTGTGCAAGTCTCTTGTGCAGCTGGCTCTGAAAATCTTCTGACACATTTGCCCAGAAATTAAGCTGACATATTTATTCAAACCGCAGGTATTTTCTAAGTAACTCGGCTCTCCCTAACTATCCAAATAAATACAGATTTGAATATGCCTGAAAACCGTGATAGACTGTTGTGACTGGTGAAGACAAAGCACTTTTGTATATTCAGATGAAGCACTACGTGATGTACAGCTGGGGTGACGCTGCTTAGAGCTGGATTTGGGCTGTTGTGCATTCTTAACACTGCCCGATGGCTTCCAGGTAGATTAATGTATTCCTTCAGGTGATTTATGTGCAAATGAGACCTTGGGCAGTAAAGGAGAGTGAAGTGGTAAGAAAACAAACTGAGAGGTAACCAGCGTAAGGAAAAGAGCTGAGGGAAAATTGATTGACTGACAAGGCGAAATTCCTTCTTTTAGCCAGGCCAAAAGCACGAGTATGCCCAGTACTGGTTTCAGTGAATTCATGTACTTAAGGCGATATTTTAGTTCAGAATAGTGGGGATATTTGTCTGGCACTGCTTGCTAGAGATCCTTCAGCGGATCTTCCTCTGTATCCGTGAAGTGCTAGGCACACCGTCTCCCTGAGAGAGCTCACCCTTCCAAAGGGCATTTTCTGTGAGATGCCAAAAGCGCCTTCTGGGTGCTGGATTGCTGTTTTGAAACCTATTGCACGGACAGCTGTATTGGATGGGCCTGTGTCTGTGTGTTTGTGTTTCCAGTTTAATAAACAAATTCTCCATCCAGAGTTGGCCTTGCAGAACGTAGGTGGCAGTAAAATGAATATATAAGATATAAGACTTCTGTTCACAAATAACTGCTAGAAAGTGTCAGTGAGTAGGTACTTTCCACAAAGCCTGAGTGGAATACAAGGCTTGTGATGATAATAAAATAATAATAATAATAATAATGTAAGCTGATATACGTGCATAAGTAACCTCTCCTCCCCAAATTACATTACATTTTACCATCTTTAGCTTTAAAAAAAAAAGTAATTTTCTATCTCCATCTGCTTCTTGGATACATTAGATAAGATCAGTTTTTAAATTTGAGAACCAACAGAAGGTCAGCTGTCAAGACAGTTATCTAGCCAAGAGGTATGTAACTCGATGAGCCAAAAATAATTCAGTGCTATTCTATCAAAAAGACTTCAATCCTCTACATGATTTAAATACCATGAAGTTTTAGCCGAGCAGGGACAGAAGCGCTTCTTGGCTCTCCCTATACCACTATCAAAGTGCCTGTGATGTACTTATATTCGCATTGCTCTTTGTACTGTGAATACATTTAGGTCCAGGGGCTGCAGAGATGGTTCAAGTGGGTGTTTTTTGTCTGCATAAGAATATTATAAAGTGACATGAAGGTTAAGCAGCCCCCTTCTTCATAGTTTGCTTTGGAGAAAGGGTGACCTTGAGAGTTAGATGAACATTTATGACACAAGTAAATTGTCCTGGGTCTGTTCTCTGCCATTGGATTTCTTCCCCAGGAAGTCCACTTTGTGCACTTGTGGCTCAGTTTCCTCACTTGTCTGATGTATGTGCAATAACATATATGACCATATGGATGTTTTAAAGGTCCTCATTAAATAAAATTATGTCTTGAGTAAATTATTTCTTTCATGGCAGATAATGATGCTCTTTGAACAAGGAAATTGAGGCACAGATAAGGGAAATGAATTGTTCTAGGTATCAAACTTGCACCAACATTTGATCTAGGAGTTTAGGGCTGCTGCTACATCTTTGTAGCAACAACCATTTTAAGAAAATCTATTTAAGAAAGTAAGAGTCCATAGTTATGCATAGAATTAATGGAATAGAAGAGAATAATGAATCTAGCAAGGACCAAGAGAAAAATATGTAGATGAGAGAAGAGGGCCTGCTATGGGCAGCTAAGGGATTAAAAGATTTAGACAAAAAATTATGCTACAGAGGAGAGAGACAATGGAAAGGACATTCTTAAGAAGGAGAAAAGACACTCAAGGATGTCAGGAACTGCAGTCTTATTATGCAGCCAGTTACTGAGCACAAATATGATTTTCCAAGCAATTCTGGCTGTGAAGAGTTAATACCAGTCCCTTCTATGTTTTCTTTTTCTCTCCTTGGGGAGAACAGGTCAAAAGCTGCTAATTGGAGAAACTGAGAGTTACAGGGTTTTACAGGCAGAAAAGATGAAAATGTTAAGCGGTTAAAACAAGCAGCTACCTGTCTGCTGCTCCCAGCCACAGAAGGCGAGAGAGCAGGTATGGGAGCTGTTTTTCTGTAGGCTTATGTGGTTTATTTGCCCTATTTTTTTTCCTTCTGTCTCTTATTTAGCATGAAGTTGTTGCCTGCTTCTATGGCATTTGATTTATAACATGTGTACATTTATAATATTTGTACCATTGCTTGCATCTCTTCTNCTGTAGGCTGAGTGAGATCTCTGCTAGGCAGAGATTCTGCCTGATTTAATAGAAACGTTGTGTAGAGAGCAAAGCTTTGTAGATAGATATATGTTTTCTTCCTTAGGGTAAGATTTAGGGTGAACCCTACTTATTTTCATAAAGGACAGACTTTGTGTTCATGAGCACTGTGTGGTTTATTTGCCCTATTTTTTTCCTTCTGTCTCTTATTTAGCATGAAGTTGTTACCTGCTTCTGTGGCATTTGATTTATAACATGTGTACATTTATAATATTTGTACCATTGCTTGCATCTCTTCTCCATTGGTGTCCAGATCTGCTGAGAACTCTCATGTCTTTGGCCCTCCTGGCTGAACTAGCTGGAGAGGTACATAACTTTACAGGCCTATTCAAGCATGTAACTCTCCAGGCCTGTTTCCATTTCTTTTTCAGTTGTGTAAGCTGTTTTTGAAGCTTAGCATAACCTACTGCATTTACTTCTTAAAAGCTGGCACTTTCTTCAGTGCTATTCCAGTTTTCTCAGTGTATTCTCTATGCTAGTACAGAAGTAGGACAGTGGGGCTATGCTGCTATGGGCAGGTCTGCTCTGTCCAATGTTTTCTCTGCCTAAGAATGGAGATAAACAGTTCATTGCTGTTTATATTTCCTAAAGAAGCTGTACAATAAATATGGAGTTAATGAGAAGAGATAATGGTGAGGAATAAAGAACATGAGCAGATTTCCCTCTCTGGGGAAGGGCACTACATAGTGGGCACTGTGATAATGATGCATCCACACAAGGAGAATGGTGAACTGTCAGTCAGAGTGGGGAAAAAATAGGGTTACTTGAAATGCTTTTGGTCTCAGGGACTGTAATGCAACTCCTGACCTATAAACTTCTTATTTGACCTTGGGCTTTGCCTGCATAATTTTCCAGTATAGTATGGGAACTTGATTCTGTAGTAAAGAAAATTAATTTTACCTGGTTACCATTTAATATCAAACACTAGCAGAGAATAGAATGCCGGTTTGCCTGTGTTTGAAAGTAGGGCACTGTATCTGTATGAAGCATGTGTGATGCCACAACCTCTGTTCTATTAATTTATGGAGAGTCCTGAGCTCTGAGACGTCTCTTGCAGCAGAAGCGTTGTCACTGTGCTCCAGCATCGCCTACGGCTTGGTACTTAGTCTGCCCTTCTGGTAGGGAAGAGATGTGCTCCAGGATCCTTGCTGGGGAAGGGAAGGAACGGAGCAAACCCTGCTCTTTGAGTAAGCTGGCAAATTGGAAAGAAGCCAAGGAAATGGGGAAGATACCAATGCCAGCTTATGTGACAAAGTTCTGTACAGAGCCCAGTGTGTTAGGTGTGTTCTGGGTGTATTTACTAGATGGAAAGAGCTTTAGACTTGGAGATCCCTGTGTTTAAGGTTCTCAGGTAGATATGGGCATCTACTTAACACTTGGCTAGAATGAAGATCGTTCTGGTCAAGCTCTTTAAGTAAAGAGAACTCCAAATACTCAGGAGTTTCAAAAGTGAGCTGTGTGGTTTCCATGTGACTACAGGGAGAAGTGGTAGCTGAAATCAGGTATTGGGGGCTGTAACTCTCAGAGTTGGAAACATCAGTTATGCTGAGGTAAATTCACAGACTCAGTCCTCAACGTTTTTCTGCAGAATTGTATCAAACCAGTTTCATACTGGAGGCCTCCATACCTTCTCAAGTTGGTACTGGTTTCGGTACAGCAATTTTCCTATAAACTGTCAGACTTTCTGGGAATATTGAGTGTAATCAGAGGCCCCTGAGTAAAAGGACTTTGCAAGCAGAGTGCTAATTATCTGAGGGACGAGTGAGTCCTAACTCAGTGATAAATGAGCATGTCTGTCAGTGATACTCCAGCAACCATCAACACGAAGTTAATTCAGATTCCTCACTTACAGAGTTCCCCAGGCACAGCTGAGTTGCAATCCTCTTAGATGCAGATCTAATATATGCAGTGTGTTTGAGGCTCTCCTTATGGAATCTATGTATTTTAACTCTTGCTTTTTGCTAATGTTGCTTAGAAGAAGGACTATGTCAGCCCAGGCCTTCACAGCTTGGCAGACAGCTCTAGATTCACCTTGTCAATCATCTCCTCTAACCTTGCTCTGTGTTGCAAAAGGAGAGGGCACTTTCTCAAAGGGATGCTAAGCTAAACCCTGTAATCATTAGCTGATAGATTTTTACATTGCAATGTCTCCTGAGTCATCCTGATAACTGAGAACCATCTCACATGGAGCATAATGGGCTTTGAGGAACTCCAGATTTCCATCTGGTGTGAACAGCACCTCATTAGCTGTGCTCTGTAAGGATCACAGAGTTCATTTTTTTTTTTTAAACTTGTTAGTTTTACTAAGTTCAACTTTATCATTAAGCAACCACTGAAAGTCTTTAGGGTTTCCATTCTAGACAGCTCATCTTTATTTTTTTCCCCTCTTGACCATTTTAAACTACAGTGAAATTTTAACAGACTCTCTTGAGGTGCAGAAGAACATGTAAAGTTCAGCTGCTCCCTAGTGTCCAATTCCAGAATCCCCAGAATAACATTGCTTGGTAAGCAACCCAGCCATTCTCATTCCCTGATCACCCCTGTTGCCCCTTTATACGTCTTCAGGGAAGGCTAATGCTTGATGAGTGATACATTTCCTATCATGTAGCTTTACTGCAGGGTTTCACGCGCCTCTCATAGATGTGGTTAATTATAAATCACATGTAATTTCTGGCAAAGCTTGGGGATCCTGAGGTGGTTCTTTTCTGTTGTTGGTCGTGGTGTTTTTTTTTTTTTTAATGAACAATAACTTTGTGACTTTTAAAATCAATGAAAAAGCAACAACAACAACAACAAAACTTTGAAGTGTGTATTGTCTGCATTGTCAATGTCTTCCATAGCTTAAAATTATGCTAACTGCCCTTTTGTGATTCTGCCTCTAGATTGCAGGTGATGAATGGCCTCAGACAGTCAGGATTATTTGTACTGTAATTTTAATTTTTTAAAGAAGTTGTGGTCATCAAACAGTTCCTTGGGATATATACTCTTTACTAAACTAGGAAAATAATTTCACATTTATCAGTATGAAGGCCATAGGAAGAGAGTCATTTTTCCACAAAATCAGCTTCTTCTAAGGAAATAAATCAGCAAAAAAAATCTTTTTTAAAAAGCAGCATGAATTTTCCTGTTCCAGTTCACTATGAGAATGTCACTAAAATTGAAACTATGTCATAGCTCTGAAAAAGTGCTTGTGTCGACAGCTGTGTATGAAGAAGGAATGGGCATGCTGGTGGATTTAGGTACTACTCAAAGCAGAATAGGTCTTGCTCTTAGAGTGCTCTCATAGGGAGGCAAACAATAAATAATGATTAAAATGGTTGTCAATCAGAGCAATTACAAAAGCAATTACAAAAAAAGTAAATTTGAAGAAATTATGTAAACATTCATTGTCTTATCTGTTAAAGCAAAATATATCAGAAGTTTGAAAAAAATCATAAAAGGCTTGTATTTTTTTTCAAACATTTTGACATAGTCCGTCTTTTCCTGAAAGATGTGAACATGTTTGCCCAGTAATTCTGCTTTCTGATTTTACTTTTGGTTGTTTTGTGAATAATTTGTGGAAGTGACACCATGGCTGGAGAGAGGAATATAACAGTTGTTGATCCAAGGAGATCATCATCAGCTTTGGTGAGCTAAGTACATCTAGCTCCTTTTCTCCACTAGTATTAAGCTCTCCATGGCTGCTTTTGAGCTGCACTAATATACACTAGATGAGAACCGTGGGTAGCTACACTTAAAAGTCACAGCTAGAGCTTATTTCATGGATTACTTTCTGTCTCAAAATCACAAAGGTAACCTTATTTAAAATACTGTAGCTAGAACATTTGATGTTGCTTCTTGTAACCTAGAAATGCTGGTGGGAGTAGTTTCCTGCCAACACTAGATCAGATTGAATGTGACTTCTTTGTCTAGTCAAGGCCTGAAAAACTCCAAGGTTGCATGATGTTGGCAACAGGTTTGCCATCCCATACCTAAGGGCTTTACCTTTTAATTAAATACAACATGGTGAGAAGTAGCCACAAGCAGAGAGAAGATTTAGAAGGATGGAGGTTCCAGGTGTATTGGAGATGGAAAATTTTTATGATCTGTAGAGTCATAAATAAGCATTGTGTGAAACAAAATCCAGACCTTGGAGGGAAACACTGAACATTGATAATATGCTCAGCAGAGGCCACTAACAAAGGAAGGTTGTAATACCCAAATCTCTGAAGAAGAGCAGAAAGCAACATGTTATCGAAACCAACAAAGAAGTAGTTAGTCCAGAAGAAACGAGAACTGCTGTTCAGGCTGGTTTACTGCCAGCCTGACTACAAACTGCTGTCTAAGGAGGTTTGAAGGCCAAAGACACTGTGAGAACGAGAAGGATAAGAAAATCAAGACCACCGAATTGAGGAATGAGACCCCCTTCTGGAATTTGCGCAGGCGCAGTCCTAGAAGGATTATGTAATGGGGAGGTGGAGATTTACCCGCCCCTGGGTGGCCTCCTGGCACGTATTGGCCCTACGTGACCGGACGCTGCAGGAAATAAAATACGCGGGGCAGATTTGGGGGACGGAGACTCCCAATATCGAGGCCAATGTTGTCTCCCGCGGGGACGCCCGCTATGATTGGGAACCTGCCGGCCCCTCCAGTCTGCTACCTTGGAGAGATGTACGGTCTCGTAATCGTGCTGGCAAGTATTATTCAGTAAGTAACCATTTTGCATTCGCGTGTACTAACCGATTCTTATTCCTTGTACTTGTATCTATATTGTCTTAATTAAAGGAGTCATTGTCATTAAGTCCATTTTTTTTGTCTTTGGATTGCCGAATCCCGAGCCCATCCGGCACACCAGGAGAGCAAAAGTGTGAGAGAATGGCCGTGCTTGAATCCCACTGGGAGAGGTATTCAGGCAAAGACTTCTTTCCCCTACAAAAATGAACCAGCTGTTGTTGATATACAAAAAGGTCTATGTTTTTATCATGTAATACACTAGGGAAAAAAAAAGGTTGAAAGCCTCAGGTCTAAATAGTGCTTTTAAAATTGGTCACTTGCAGGGAAATTTCCTGTGTGTGTGTGTGTGTGTGTGTGTGTTTTCAGCAATATTGTTTTTATTCTTTTCTGATGGGTGATTCTAAGAATATCAAGTTTTCCAAACTAACTTGCCATTAGAGCTTTCATCTTAAGTCCAAGAAAAGACAATCATTCTGGTGTGGTCCCTGTCAAACTTGTTTTTCTTCAGATCTATTCACAGTTTCCTACTCCTAACATTTCCCCACATTTAAGCATCAACAAAGGGGGAAAAGTTTTATCCAAACTATGCAAACATGGGGATGTTTGTTTTTCAGCCTCACTAAAACAAGTCCCATGCCGCTATGCCCCTTCTCCTGGGCTGGCCCCATGCTAGCTAGTCTCCAAGGGCTCAGTTTGGCTGCAAAATTCCCCAGCCCTCCATGTCTTGGCACGTCTCTGCCTTATGGGATGTAACATTCTCTAATGAGACATCCAGCAGCAAATTACCCTCACGCAAGGGCATTCTCTGCTGGTGTCTCATTACGGAAACTACCCCGCGCCAGCAAACACAGCGAACCTCAGGCACAGGACATGCTTGGAGTCACACCAGTATTGAAGACAAAATGTGCTCAACCACAGGACCTTGAGTCTAGAGTGGACGGCAGAACTCTTGAGATTGGCACAACCTGAATAATGTTTGGTAAAAGCCCATTAAAGCACGACACCCATTTACAGGGTTAGTTTTCAACAGCATAGATCACACTGAGAACATGGCTCTCATGGGAGCCAGCAGTCAGGTTTGGAGCTCTTGCAGAAAATAGCTGAGTTGAGAAAGAAGAGGGATTTCCTCCCTGCGTTACAATGTATCTTTCTGTTTTGCAGGGCATCTGCTATTGCAGTGATGCTTGCATTAAAAATAATTAAGGCTGAATTGAGTTGACCAAAACAACGCTTCACATCTATAAGTGCTAATATTCTAAATGAATGGGTTATTTGTATTACACTCTTCCAGCTGGTGGCATACAGATACCTCTAAACTTTTTCTCAAATGTATTTACTGTTTCTTTTTTTTTAATCTTCTTCCTTCCTACAAAGAAAAATGTTTCTTTTTGTTAAGAATGTTCATGCTTTACGGTTTGAGGATGGGGTACATGGACAAGCTTGGGTAATCTCTGGGAATGGAATATGGAGACACAGAAAGGAAAAGGCACAGTCAAAAGGCAAGAATCAACCAGCAGAAAATGAGAGAAAGACCGGTGAAGGTTCAGGCAACCCAACAGACCTAGAAAGGTCTACTCTTTCTGGTGACTAATCGTGGCATTGGCCAGATTCGTACCCTAGCTGCAAGGACGGTGCATCAGGCCCGACCTCAGAAGCTTCAGTTAGTGTTAGCAACTTGAGAGATTTCATAAGTCTTACGTCAGAGAAGGACTTGTGCAAATAATAAGTAATGAGAATAGCCCAACACCAGAGCCAGCCCCTGCCTTCCTGCAATGAGTCTCTGCACTGAGCTCTCCCGTGAATTGCCCTTTCTGTGTGTTTATCGGTAGAGCCGGCCTCCTTCCTGCATTTCACAACATTTGGATGTGAACTGCTTGCTCCGGGGGATCTTATCCCTGGCCACGGCTCTTTGTGAATCCTCCTGGACGTGGTGGGCGAGCGGCCGCCAGGCTGCAAGCAGAGCACTGGCAGTCCCTGCTCTGCTCTGCTGGAGGCCACGGCCTCCAAACCACAGGGTGTCCTGCAGATTAGAGCAGCCAAGGTAACACCAGGATTTTAAAAGGTCCCTGCTGCGCCTCTCAGAGCAGGAATAAAGAAACCCCATTTGCTTAGCTGCCTAGGACCTTACTCAAGAAATAAACCATTTTCACACTCTTCGGAAATCCTACCTTAGCCCTGAGAATAGTGATGCTACAATTTAAACAGCTAATAAAAGCTTCTTAAATTTCTTTTGTTGGCGTCTACAGTGAGGGAGTGCTACTTCCCCATATCTTTTAGAAGTGTTTTTCTTTGGGCATTGCAGTGTTTACTATTGCACCACTGGCTGATCAGTGTTATGCATAAGACAGCTAGTAAATGCTCTATGTATTTAAAAGAAAAAAGAAGAGTTTTTGTTCTATTTTTATCAAATTTCAAATCTCTTGCTTCTGGGAAAGGGGCTTGTTTCTATATTCTTAAGCCTTCAGAAAGAAAATACCTCTAATACTGGCAAAGAAAAAAAATCAGGCAAGGTTCAGATCTGTAAAATACTGAATATTTTGAGGTTTGTGAGGTCTTGTTACTTTTCAAATGACAAAGGCGATTATTTCCAGAAATGTAAAGAATGATACCAAATTTATTTTGCAGGCCTGTATTTGGCAAAGTTATGGCACATGGGCAAAAATCTGTAATGAAGACAAAAGTTTTCTCATAGCTCTTACACGTCAGTCAGGGTGCCACCCAGCTCCTGAGCACAGGTCACAAGCAAATAGAGACTGAGACCTAATTTACCAAAGCCGGAATAAATGTTCTCCTTTTTTTGCATTTTTGTTGCCCAGGAAGACAACATGCTTATGTCTGCATGGCCATAAGCTGAGTGGCAGGTATTTAAAAAAAGAAATCAAAACTCCAATAAACAAACCCCATACTTATTCCTTAAAAAATTTTCTTAGATTTTTTTTTCATGAAGTTTTCTTCTTCATGTAGTACAAATAAGAGACGTGGAAATATGTATATATATATATAGTACAAAGTAAACACATATATGTTTATATTTATTTGTATGGTAGAGCTTAAAACAGCTAAACCAACTTTAGTTTTTCAGCTCTCATTTTGATATTTTTATCCTTCAACTAAATGGAGTGGCAACTAAAGTGGCAGACATGGAAGAGAAAAGGAATGCTTATCTCAATAAAACCTTCTGTGGTGTTAATGTATTTGTCTTCTAACACAGCAATGTCCAAGAAAAAGAAATATAATAGACTTGCAAAAGTTCTACTTAATTCCACAGGTCACAACAACTTTCTTAGATGAAATACTTGGAAGGAATGTGGACAGTCAGGCAGCATCCTATAATTTGAAGTTTTCAAACATGAAAAGCAAAAGGGTTTCTTGGATTTAAACTTAATCTGTGTTAAATGATAAGTCCATAAACCTTCCTTCTCTCCCCTCAAAAAAAGAATAAAACAGAACAGGAGGCTTTTCCATGTCTTATCAGCCAGTTCATAGGGAGAGTCATGTCTGAAGTAGCGATTTAAGCCAAAGTGGCTGAAGTCACTCACATGATTGGTGAAGTTAAAAGTAGTGACCCTTATCTGACTCTTTATTTTTGCGATGTGACACAGTTCACTTCTTCAGTAGGGGTTATATTTGAAAGCATCTGCTTTTTGATGTGCCTGAAGCCGGTAGTAAGCTGCACAGCATCCAAAGCAAATTCCATTTGGGTATTTACTTTGCAATCAGGTCTCTGTCTTGCTACTGTGCTTCTTAGAATTGGTTTTTATTCACTTTTTTGAATGTGTTCAGTGAACAGATTGGATGCTTACAGCCCTGTAAATGTGTAATACACAGCTGGATCTCCCCAAAGACAGAAAAAAGACCTGAAGAGTTTACAACTTTTAGTGAAAGTACATCAGAAAATGATAACACAGTCAGCTAGAATGGCAAAACCAAACAGGACTAAGAATAAACATACAGGGATGGGTGATTTTAAGAAAATTTTGAGTCCACCAGATTGTATTCTTTCCCAGGAGAAAGCCATTTTTGGTAGCAGCTCAGGGTTTGTAAGGTTTGCCCTCTGCTGTCATGAGGTGGGCTGCACTTTTCACCACTAGAGCTATTAGTAAAACACTGGATGCTGAGCGCTCCAGGCAGCTTTTACTGTTTCAAAATTTGTTTAATAGATCAATGCAAGTGGGAAAAAAAAAAGTCTGGAATTGTATCCAAATGTCTGTTTTTTCAGATTAAAGCCTGAATTCTTAACTTGAGGAAGACACATGAGCTTGAGAGGTACAGCTGTGATTGATAGTGAATACACGCATCTGAGAGAAGCAGAGATTACGTTTCAGCTCAGCTCATTTAAAGCACAACTTAACTCAGGCTGAGGGCAAGTCTCATCACCGCTGAGGGTTCTGCCTTAGCACTAGACTGCATTAGTCATTCTGGCCATTAGCAGAAAATTTTGGATCTCCTCACCTCTATTTTATTTTTTTCTTTCTTTTGGAAATCAAACTGTAATGCTGCTGCAAAATACTCCTGCTTTCTTGAAGTGAAAAGGACCTGCTCTGCCTAGGTCTGCAGAGTGAGTGGTGTCATTTTTAGGAATCCACCTAAACGAGTGCTCACCAGCACTTGCTGTGCCCATTTGCTGTGTCATTTCTGAGCTGAACACTGACACTCTGTGTGATAACCCTCTTCTTTCACAACTACAGGATGAACTACAAACCTCAGTGAGCTGCAGAACTGTCCCACCAGTTTACTGTGAATTTGTCTTTATGAATAAAGAATGTGGATACTTTGTGCAACTGAACTAGATTTAAACATTTGCTTATTTTCCGTTTGTGGTTTCCAAAACTTAGAAATCCTAGCATTTTGGTGCCCATGCTATCTCACTCAATTCCGTTCAGGAAGAACTACAAAGGCTTTTATTCTTTAGCTGGCACATCTGAAGTATACATTAAGCTTCTCTTCTGAATCTTAATGTTTGATACCGTTATTGGTTAGACACATTTCCCAAATTGTTGTAAGTGAAATCTGCTTTTGACTTAAATGACATTTACAGTCACTAAAGAAATGATCATAAAACACAAGCTTAAAACACAGCATCAAACCTTCTAGCTGTGTAGCTTTGAGTCACGTTGACTTACATTACTGTTTCTCTCATTTCCAAGTCAACACAGCCGTGAGAGTCTATCACTGGGAGCATATTAACCAACTATAAGACTGCATGAAGGGCAGCCTTTTTCTTTTCCCTCATGCATGGCTTTCTGGAAGGCTGTAAGGCATATTCCCAGCTACCACAACGGAAGAAAGAATGCAAATGCACCCCAGCTTTGCAGAGAGCTGGATATCCACAACACCTACCTGGATTTCTGGATCAGCAATAAAAGGCCCCACTTATCTGCAGAAAACCAGAGCCTAATCTCTCTGGAAAAATAGCTTTATGTAGCTTCCAATCTCTCTGCAAGGAATGGAAGGTATCCATAGTTTTTCTAGGAAGAAAGCTGCCCTCAAGGAAATAGCTGGAGTAAAGCTAGGAGGCAAAATTGAGGCAGTCTCGTCATGGGTCTTGAAGTGGTTGATGGGGGCCAGTGGGCAGCCAGGCTGAAAAGCAGAGGAAGAGAAGGGAACTGCCCTCTCCCCTGAGCGAGCTGCGACAGCAAAGGAAGCAGGTGACCTTTCCATTTAAATGGCTATTTCCATTGCAAATGGCCATAGGCATGACTGCTTCGTATGCTATTTAAATATTAATTGAATAGCGAACACAGTGGAATGGAAAGTGCTGTGGTTTTCAATTGCAGAAAACTAAAAATGGGAAAAATTAGACAAACATATTTCAAATTTGTTACTGCTATATTGAGTCTTATGGTAAAGGCTAATTGTGTCCCAAATAAGTCTCCTGAGTGATAATGTAGTTTGTGAACAAAACACAGCTGGATTGTCAGGTAGCCGATGACTGCGCTTGATGGCCCAGAAACGTGTATTTTGGCTGACAGAACCTAGCCGCAAAGTAGTGGTGGAGTGAGAGTAACCACTCCATCTTCCATATGGATATGCTGGCACATATCCATTTTGGCTAAAAGCAGGAAAAAAAAAAGAATTTGTACAAAGAAGTTGCAGCTCTCCAGCTTTTTAAAATAAATCAGACTGTGTTGCTGTTGCAAAGCATGCTCTCCACTCAGCTGGTGTAGAAACATATCCTGATTGCCTGTGAGAAATGAAATTGCAATGCCTGACCTTCAGCTGAGGAAGGCAAATACAGGAGCGGTGTGTGCTTGGGTCTGTGTCCCAGCTACATTTTTTTACATCAGTGTGGCAGGACGCAGAGCACAGAGGCATCAGCAAAGGCAGCTTCACTCCAGAAATGCTGGAGGAGAAGTTGAGCATGGATGAGCTTTAAGAGAATGAGGAGATTTGTGTGTGGAATCTTGAGAAGTGGTTGGGTTTTAGAGCAAACTTGTCTGTCAAATAGGCTGAGATACCTTGGTAAGACTCTTTGTGTCTTTCCAAAAAGAAAACAGGTAATGCAGCAGCAGAGGGGACATGCAAATAGCTCCTTAATGAGACCTGGCCCTTGAGTGAAGCCAGCGCTCTAGCATTGTAGCTAGCTTCTTTCTGTAGCAGTCTCCCCTGATTATTAGGAGAAAATTGGTGGTATCTGTGTGATATTCCTGTTGCACAGATCTCTGGACAGATAAAATTGATTTTGCACTTTTTGATGAGCTAATCTTATTCCATCAGATTAGACAGGATACTGTAGATGTCGTGTGACACTTGCACTTGGAAAGCACTGGTAAGTGCCTGGGAGCCCTGCAGGTAGTGCTGTTTTGCAATACTTTGCTGTGACCGTAGAGCCTGCTAAAGCAACTACTACTCCTTCACTGCAGTCTTCTTTCTACTATAACTTCCATCTATCAGTTCAAATCCAGACCTGCCATGTTTTGTTACAAATCCAACCTCTCTAAGTGTTTGTGCTTTTCAACATGACTGGGTAAGTCTGGGCTATACTGACCTTTCGTAGTGCTCTTAAAGGATGTAAATACATTTCTTGGGCAGGATTTTCCTGAGGGACCCCACTGAGAGACTGAATGAGTTACAGTGGTTTTGATAAGTGTTTTACATAGATCTGAACAAGTAATTTGGAAAAGGAGATACTAATTTGGGTTTTGTCCAGCAGAAACAAATGCAGGAATGAGAACTTTGTAAGGATAGGTGGGTGGTTATGCACTGAACACAGCGAGTATCTCCAGATGCTGTCCTTGGGCCTTGAGAACTCTAGTGCTGTAGGTTTAAAATCCTGGAAAGCCTTACCCTGGAAAATCCTAGTGCCTTCTTTTGCTGGGTAACTAAGGAGGCCAAAAACGAAGCTACCAGCCCTGCAGGATGATCTGTCAAGAAGCTGTCTTGTTTGTACTCCCACCTCTGCTGGCGGGAGCTCTTCTGAGCTGTTCTGAGCCATTCAGTGGGTCATGCTGGAAGAGATTATTAAACCTCGAAGGGGTTTTTCTTGAGGTGTGATGAGTTGTAAATCATTGACAAATTTTTGTATTAATTATTTTGATAGTCCTGGCCAGAAAGCAGAAGTGCTTTAGAAGTGTGGGTTTTGTTTTGTTTTATTTTTTTTTTTGTGTGTGTTTTTCACCAGTCTGTATTTTTAGAACCTTTAAGAGATTCTTATGCTGGGTAAATCCTGTGTGTTCCAGGCTCTGCCATATGTGTGAGAGAATACAATAAACATTGCTGCTGCTATGCTACTGCATAGGGTAATAATAAATAAAGATAGCAATAAAGCCTGATACATTTGTATCACACTATGTAGGGAAGATCAATTGATCACATAAATGGTGACTCACTTCTGAAATGTAGCTACTCTGGAAAGGAACACTGCGGGTGTTGTTACACTGCAGAAACTGAGAGACAAGAAAGGTAAAAATACTAGGAATAACTGACTCAGGGCATACATTTGTACAGCTGAATTAAATGTATACACTAGATTCTCTTGCTTATAAAAACAAGGAGCATCTCTGATTGAAAAAAAAAAAAAAAAAAAACACAGCGAGTGATTACCCCTCTTTTCCTAATCAATAGGGTAGCTTATTCAAAAGCACTCGTCATATCTGCTTTGTGTTAAGAAAGACTCTTATCACCTCTCTGTGATTTTATAGTGGTGGTTATTTTCTATAATGCTGCTTCCATTTCAGGCATTGAGGCATGGATCAGGGTCACTGATATGGCTAGAAAGAAACAAGCATAAGCTGCTATATGTTTGTGCAACTGGAAACTTTGAAAGCTACTGTGCTTTAGGCTTGTGGTTATAATAGGAGTCTTCCTAATATATTACTGATGTGTTTGCAGGCTCAGGTGGTAGCAGATCCTTGTCTAGCCCTCTGTCTCTCTGAGGTAACTCTCCTGCTTTCTTCAGAACACTGCACTTAGATCTATCTCGAGCTCCAAGCTGCGTATCTTTTCCTTCTCTGCTGCTAGGGGACCTCTCCACACTCCCGTAGTATGGCCACATCAATGTACATCTGATTCAAAAAAACATGGACCATCTGTGTGGTGAAACAGTGTTTCACCTCACAGATTAGCTAGGAACTCATGGGAGACGCCACTCTTTTTATGTCTCCTAGAGGCTGGGATCAGATCATTGAAGATGACGGTGACATACGGTACATATTGCTGGCCTTGATTAGTTGTATTTGCACACTCAAATGGCAGCTCTGGGCTACTCAGATTTTAGTAGGACCCACAAGTCTTGCAAAGACTTTGAAGGGAGGAGAGCATCTAAACAGTTCCTTGAGCTGCTCTGTGATTTTATTTCCTCACAGCTTCTGGAGGAGATCTCACCTGATCCTCCAAGCTTAGCGGAAAGTCTGTTAGAAGACACTACAGGACTGCCAGTACCTGGATGATGTAGCCACCATCCTCACGCCCAAATCAGCCTGAGTGAAATGGCCACTTAAACTCAGTCCACACTGTTCTGTGTCCCAGTCTCCCTAGGAAGTACATCTAGTTAACATGTTCACTTAACCCACCAGCCATCTGAAAAGTCATTAGCTCAAGGTCTTACAATCCTAGGAAGTTCTAAAGGTCTATGGTGGCCAGGCCATCTGACAGCAGACTAATTCTGCTTTGCTAATTCCAAATCAAGAGCCGATACTGGTCTTAAATGCTATATCTTTATCAGCAAGTCCAGTGCTTTTGCTCACTGACATATTTATTGCACAGTCCGCAGTTCTACAGTTGAATTCCAGTGTACAATTCTTTTTTTTTTAATGTAACCAAATAGCTCAGTGTTATCTGTAGTCACTTCTGTGCTGTGATATTCTTACTGCAACACTGGATTTACTGAAGTTATTTACAAATAATGCCTCATCATATTTTATGATTGAATTCTCCCATGGCTGGTCTCTGATATGTACTGAAAATAACAGTCACTTCACTTCTAGAGTGTGACTTAGCCAACCTGAAATCTAAATCCAAGCAAACAAGATTGCACTGAGTATGAGTTTGGTCATATCATTGATTGCTTTCTCTGGTAAGAACAACCCAGCACCACAGATATTGACTAACTAATTAAGGAGGACAGAGAGATACGCGAAGTGATGAAAAAATAAATAATTTAATTAATAACCCAATAAAATATCTTTTTATATACACTGAATGGGCATTTATTGATGATGTTAAAAAATTCTTTCAAATGCTCATGTTAATGCTTTCACATAGGGTTAAAATTGATTGTCAGCAAGCCAGCACTGCGGTTTTTCCTACACAGTGCATGGTCTGGACAAATCATCTTCTTAAAATGAGCTTTTTCACTCAAAGCAGCAGCTACATACCTTAAGAATCACATGGAACTACAGCAAGAATAATAATGACTACTTTTTTATTACAAATTTAATATTGTTGAAATGTTTAGCTGACAAGTATGTTTCCAGTTGCACATGCAGTGAAATCCATTTTCATCAGCTCCTGCTTTGGGAGATCTATGCACTGTAATACCATCTATTAGAATCTATGTGCTGTATCATTGCACATTATGGATAAACTTACAGATTTTCACTTAATGTTTGGGGGGTCGTAAAGAAGAAATAGAAATATAGAAAATGCTATAATCTCTTTAGCTCCTTCATGCACTTCATTTACAAAAAAAATCATAAAATGGATAGTAAAATATTTACTAGTACTTTGCAATTCTCAAATGGCAA
This sequence comes from Crypturellus undulatus, assembly GCA_013389825.1. Classification (NCBI taxonomy): domain Eukaryota; kingdom Metazoa; phylum Chordata; class Aves; order Tinamiformes; family Tinamidae; genus Crypturellus; species Crypturellus undulatus. The sequence continues at coordinate 40,881 of VWPW01001889.1, forward strand.
AAAATTGAATAGTGCAGTGTCACACTTCTGTGAAAAGAGAGACTGAGTCCCAAAAAGGCAGCTACTAAAAGAAACGGACTTTCTAACCAGAATGCATAGAGGACTAATATGAATCTCATACCTGTCTCTTCATCACTGGAATTGGGATCTTTGGTAGTCACCATAGCTCCAGAGAAGTCAAACAAAGGTTTCCGTGTAAACTCAGGTGACAACTCAGGCACATGTTTTTATAGCTACAAATGATCCATTTGAAATGATGTAAGTAGACTTAAACAACAGAAAGTTTAAGCAAACCTATATGATTTGATATGGTTGTAGACCATGAGCTCACGCGCAGATGCATACTTACTGCCGCTCAGCTGAGGAATGGTAACTTCTGAAATCTGCTATTGATGTAATATATATCACAGAGAATGTGTTTTACTAATCCTTGAACATGTGTCTCATAAGAGCAACATATTTAACTGACATATGTAAGTGTGTGCTTCAAGTTCTAAATCAGAGCCTTCTCCCAACATTGTAGCTCCACAAAAGAAGAGACTGCAGTAGATTTTTGGATCAGAATATAATATACCATGCCATAAACATACTAGTTATAGTCAACAGTCTGCAAACCATTCTTATAGGCCTTAAAGTTTCCATCTTTCAGCTTTTTTTCTAATTTCACCTCTGTCCAGTCTGTCCAGTCGAAGTTGTTTTCATTTCAGCTGGTTCAAAAGCAGCTCCTGCCTTGATTGTACAATCTGTAATAGTGATGTAAGGGTAATCCTCTTTCCAGAGCAAATCATAATCTGAACATACTAGTTACCTCATGCAATCAGTGTGGATTTTATGGATTGTTTTATCCATTTGATGACGCTGGAGTATGACTCAATACAGACTTAAGAACATCCCATTGTTCTACTGCTTTTATGAATTGCTTTCTGTTTCTCTAGGGAGGAAATCTTTTCTTTTGATGTTTCAAGGGGCTTAAACATTCTGTGCAGGTCATACCGTCATTTGTCATGCATATTATGTTTTTAATATTCTCATTTTGCCACTAGGTAATACAGTCTATAGGAAATGAAAATATACACATCCTGACATTTCATGCCTGGGATAATAGTCCAGGGTTCTCATTCGGGAAGTCAGTTCCATATTCATAAAGGTGTAGAAAGCCACAAATAGAAATGAAATTGAAATGCAGATATGCAACTAGGAAGTGCAGAGTACAAAAGAGGGAAAAGCTTTATTAATTTCATGTAAAGTAAGACTTTTTATCTATCAAAATTTTTTGGTCAGTGAGGGAGCACAGTGAGGGAGACTGTTTAAACACTGCATCTTGTTCGGACTGTGTCTTGGGCTAACTACTGAACAAAATTTTGAATAACTCTCACCAGTTTTGCCACGGTGAGCACCTGGTCTTCCTTAATGAATGTGTCCTTGTACGAAAAGAGTAGCAGTGTCTCTTTCTACCAATACAGGGTTCTGTTCACCAAGGGCTTTCTCTGTTCCACTGCCCAGTGTTGCCATTTGAATTTCCCAAACTTGGCTGCTGGATCCCAGGGATCCAGCTGAGGCTCGATCCCCTCTGCGTGGGTTACCAACCACCAGTGAGAGAGGTGGCACCATGCCAAGATGTTACCTCACCTAACAGCTCAATTCCCACTGACTAGGAAGTCAGTTGTAAGGCCAAACACGCTTGAGAATGATGGAGAGTCCTAAATCCTCTGCTTTTGTGGGCCATTAGGTGTCTAAATTGGATTGGGATATGTGGTTCAAAAGACCCACCTGGACCTGTACAACTAAATAATTCTCTACCTACAAATTATAAAACTGTGTTGTAGCAAGAAACTGTAGAGCAATCAGAGTAGAGCTGTTGAAATAACTCACAGGAGGTTATTGCTCTTTTATGAATTAGAAGCTGTAGGGAAAGAAACAGGATGAAGAGATTTCATAGCCATTTTGGATAATTGGTGGAAAGTCTGTTGAAAATGTGCTCTGAGTTTGCTGCATCGTGCCAAATAAATACATATACCCAGCAGTGCAAGTAGAGATATCTCAATATTAATACGTAAAATGAAGCTCTTGAGCTAACTATTCTCCTTCCATGCACTAAAGATTTCTAAACAGAGTACAGGAATCAAAGAGAGGAACCTGAAATAAGAGTCTGCCTGGACATTTGTCTTAATTTACCTTGGTTACTGCAGCCTTTCCAGTTTGCTCTGTGTTTCCCATAGTAGGGGCATATTTTAAATCCAATGACATAAAAGGAAGGTTTTCCTTTTATGGATCTACATGGATCTTTTATGGATCCTTTCATGGATCTATGGATCTTCCTTTCATTGGATCTACAGTTTTAGCCATATTTTGCTACAAGCTGAATATTGCCAGACCTAAACAATGATCTTGGGCAGGTGATTTACTTCAAAAGGGTGTTTAAGCCATGCTGGTGGAGTCTACACTGGTGCAGATGAAAAGTGCTCACCAAATGCGGCCGCCTGGGCCAGGTCTGCGCTGTGCATTCTGCTTTGGTAGGTGGCCATGCAGAGCAGTGGGTGGGATAACCTCCTTGCTGCTGCAGGAATCTCATCTCACCTTGCACCAAACTGTTGGAATTAGCAAACCAAGAGAGTCTAGAGTCTTTCCAGAGATAATTCACCGCTGGTTATCTGCCTGATGCCTTCAGTTTCTGTGTGTGTTAACACATGCACGTACACACTGAAACATGGCATCATCTCTGGACAAAATGGGTGCAGAATTCTGCTTAGGTTTCCTTTGCACAGATGCAAATGACTAAGTTGTGGCCACTGAAAAAATAATCCTTTTTGAAAATGTGATCAGTGATGTTTTGTTTTGTATTCCCTTGGAAATAGTGTATTTATTTTTAAATGACTTTCCTATTATCAGCCTGTTAAGACATCCAAAGCTTATGAAATGTTATAGCAGAGGGAAGATTGCTTGAACTCCCGTTAAGAAGAAAAGCCAAATCTCTTATTTATCATTTATCTGCTTCTCTCAGCTGTCAATCTAATTTTCCTGCCTCCACTGATCATATTTCTGCTGTCTGTTCCTTAACAGATTTTGTTTTGATTGCTTCTGTTCAGATTCTGTCTATCATCCCAGTGTCTAAGCCAACCATATGCTAGCTTGACCCGCTACCAAAAAAACTTTAGTCTGAGTTAACTTGAGAAGTTACTCTTGTTATTATTTGAAGATTTATTAATTTGTCGATGACATCTGGTTCTTTACCACCTGCCCTGGAATTCGGTCTTGTTTTTTTTGATACTGGGAAAAAAACCCCAAAATATTACAAAATAAAACCCTGCCTTTGTCTATGTTCAGAAATAGCAACTCTTTCAGCATTTCTTCCTAGCATAAGGTGTATAACAACAAAACAGCATCTTTGCGCTTGTAAAATACTTTCTTTTGCAGATACACAATGGAGAATGAGCTATTTTATAACTTCATAAATTGAGGCACAGATGGACAGTTTGATTCAACTGACATTAGTCAAAAAGTTGATGGTAAAGTGAAGACTGCCTCCAGGCTTATCAGGAATGCTGAAAGAACAATTAAACTTTGTTCTTAATCTTAGGTCAGCAGAAGTCAATCAGAGAGAAGGCATAGCCAGTCTGCAGGCACTGCTTTCTCTGTCCTTCTTTCCACTTTTGGGACTGCTCACTACCTCCTTACCCTCTCCTGCACAGCTGAGGAGGAGAGAAGGTCTGAGCTGAGAAAGGTCTGGAGACCCCCCGCTCACTGTGGCTGTTTTGCCAATACCTTTTGGCCTTGAGCAAAGAAGTGATGAACTGAACCACTGCATCCCAAGTTTCCACCTCATGGCATAGTGACAAGACCTCTTCACTCTCGCTGAATAGATGAGAGGCCCAGAACATACGTGCAGAGGAAGGGTACAGATTCCTCTTTGTGACTTTGGCAATGCCCCAAGTTTTGCTTTATTAGTCATCCACTGATCTCAGAATAAATCCCTCCGAGCTTCTCTCTGAGACTCGCCTTTGTGCATGAAAATGAGACCTCTGTAGTTCATGCCCAAAGCTGCATTCTTTGTAATGAATTGTCCAACTTTTCTGCTTTCATTCCCTTGTGAAACTATGCTAAATATTGTGTTACTGAGCTTAGCCCTTCAAGGCAGTGAAATGTATGAGTCGTGAACACCGGGAGAGACCCATGGGAATTTGCTGAAGATACCCCAGGGGATGCAGAAGGAGAATGCTGCGCTAGGAGCAGGTTGTTATTATTTGGGGAATGCAGACATTTCACTTGAAAATTTATTCTCACTGTGGTGTTGACTGCCCGTGAACCAACGCACACCAGAAATAAGTCAGGACGCATATCTCTCTCTTGATCGGAGTTCAATATTCATTCGCATATTTTGACTTGACTTTATAATTCCCACCTTTTCCCTCCAACTAGCCAAATGATAAGCAATGCATTTGCTAAACACTTGCGTTGTTTGTGTTATCTCTCTACTTGCTCAGAACTGTAAGAGGATGTTTATCTACTGACGAAAAAACCTGCCTCTCATTTACTCTGCAAAGCACTCTGCTGCCTTCACAGCAACTGTAGCTGCAATTATCATTGTTGGCATCCAGAGATAGTGATTTTTCTATTTACACTTCATGCCCGGCCCTTGTGAAGTTTAATAAATAAGTCAGCAGTTACATTATCATTTGATAGACTCATCACCCAGTAGTAGCTGCTGAAATATGCAATAAATAAAGGTCCTAGAGGGAAAGAGAGGGGTTAGAAAAAACAGTATAATGTGCTCTTTCAATTAGAGTTGTAGTTTTTTTCTTCTAGCCTGTATAAAGAAATTTAATTACAGATTTTATTTTGTTTTGTGCAGTCTTTGCTCTCTTTTATTCTTATGTGAGAAGTCACCTTGAGGGATTCCTTAGTTGAAGCCAAATTTCACTCAAGAGGAAAGGCAGAAAGGGAAAGCAGCACTGAGCAGAGTGGCCTGGCAGTGTTCTTTGCTGGCTGTAGTTAAGGAGAGTTTATGATCAGCTGGTAGAGACACATTAATTCAAAGCATGCCTGCAGCAGCCTCCATGAGTAGGGATGTTGTGATGCTCCTTTGGTGGGCTTGGAAAGTAGCCTCTCCACAGAGCTGCAAATAGCCAAGAAGAGACAAAGACGATTCACCCTTGGCAGCACACACGAGCAGATCCTCTGCAGGGAACTCAGTCTCAGTAGGGGTGCAATCCGTTCTACTTTGAAAATGATGGCAAACCCCTCCATTTCAGCACAAAGCTGACAGCCGAATGTTATCAATTAAGCGAAGGATTCGCTGTAGTGGGTTTGCTCTTTGAGCCAGGCAGCAAACACTCTCATGACTAGCAATGTCTGCCTGGTGATAAGTGCTGAACACAAACTTAAATAGACTCTTCACCACTAGGCAAATGCCAATACCACGTACACACTTACGTGTTCATCCTGGTACTCCTCTCATACATTTTTCAAGCAGACAAGTGACGAAGTCATAGGAAGCACTTTAGCTCATTGGCATGTGTTATTGGCCTCCCTGTAGACTGAATGCAGAAAATATTAGTTCTAGTAGCTACAGAATCTCAACAAAAATGCAAATAAACCATAGGAAAATTGATGAAGAAAATGCATCACATCTGTCGTGCACGCTGTTTTACTGGTGGGCAGCTGGAGTGGCTACTGGCAGTGCCACATGCGTTAAACAGAATACAGTGCAGAGGCAGAGCTGCTATTAAAGGCACTAACAATCAGGCATCTAATAAAATCATGCAGTTTAATTTTGAATAGCCTCCTTTCAGATCTCCTTGAACTTTACCATCTGTAACGTGTCTTCCGTCTTCCTGGATCGGAGCTTCTTGGATTGTTTAGCAGTTCTTGGTAGAGTTTTCAGTTGGGAACTAAAAATGTTTGTTTGTCCTTCCCTTCTGCCCCTCAACCCGAGTTCAGGGATGAAAATTTAGGTGTTGTATCTGGATTTGGATCTAATGTGACTTTTGTGCCTTTCTTTGAGCTTCTGTGGTATTTCATATTCACAGTGTTAAGCCTGCCATTTTCTTTTCCTGCTTGTTTCAAGGATCTAATGGTAAAAGCATTTTGCTCATTCCAGCTTTAGACATAGGCAGACAACAGGCACTGTCAGAAAACGTGGATGTTTGGCTCTGAATGCAGGCTCTCTTCTGCTGGAGACGAGGAGCAAGCCCTTGAGGAGCAGGGCCACAGCTCTCTTGCATGCGGGGACTGCCCAGTGCGAGACGGTCACTCGAACACTACACTTTTCTGTGTAAGTGACTAGACTTCACTTGGACCATGTCTAAATCCTGAAGATTAAAATCCATGACAGAAACATTACAATTTCGCTGGATGAGACTAAAAGGATAACCTGTAAGGGGTAAGCCCCAAAATGAATGTTAGAAGCTGAATATTCCTTAGTTCAAAAAGACCTGAAAGAAAGGCTCTGATGACCTTAGTAAATCAAGGAAAAAATAACATTCTTTCTCCAGCAACACAGTCAGAGATGGCCCCAAAGCCAGGCCTGCAGTAACGGGTACTGGTAAGTAAAGGAGTTATTGTCTAGTCTAATCCAGGCCCTCCAGTCTGTTGTGATTCTCAACTGCATTTAGGTATCTGCTCTCTATTTAGGCTTCTAATTCTCAATCGATCATTTTGTCAGCCTGCCTTGCTGGCCAGACCTCCCTGCGTCACTGCTTCACCACAGTGCTTCAGCCGATGCCAATGGCTGTAAAATGGTCTATAAATATATACATATAAACATATATAAACATATAATAATAAATATAAAAAAGTCCTGCCAGCCTGATCTTTCACATATTTGTTTCCAAACTGTGAACTACCTCAGTTTTCCCTTTTCTCCTGGTAAAATGGAGAAAAAATGGAAGGACTGAGAGCCAAAGACAGTTGCATACATATTTTTAATAACTTCTTAGTTTGCTCTAGTGGGTATGAGAGTTATTATGGGAAAGTGAACTTGAGTAGTGACTGCAGGAGAGTGGAAAGATTTTTTTAATATTTCAGTTAGGTATTCTGTTCCTCTGCAGTCTGTACAATGGAAAAAAAAAAAGAAAAAAAGCAGGTGTGGCAGGGCCAAATCTTTCCTCAGGTGTTGCAGTGTTTTGCACATGTTGTTTGCTCCAAACAAAGTCCAAACAAGACTGGGCTGAGGAGTTCAGATAGTCAGAACTCAAAATATCTTGTGAGCAGTAACTACTACCCATTTCTCTGGAGAAGGAAGCATGTTATGTATTTTGACAAAAGGAGCTGAGCTATTAGGAAGAAACTGCCTATTTCTGAACAGTGAGTGTAGTGAATATTACCAAAGTCAGAAGAGTCTTCAGGAGTCTGTTTTTTTTTCTTACATGAGTTTTGGATCAAGTCCATTATGAAACACGGTCTACTGACACTTCCTTGTTCCACAGGGAGATTGGTTTACTGATTAAGCAGTCACTTTGTGCCTCTAAAGTCAAACTTATACATTATGGATGGTCTGATTGAAAGTTTTAACATGAAATCCTAGTCTCTTTTAAGTCAATGGTAAAACTCCCATTAAACTCAATAGAGGTAAAATTTCCATCTAGATTCTTTAGGGAATTTTGGGTCAGATTTGAATGTTAAATTCTAGCCCATCCTCAAAACAGGATGAAAAAAAAAAGAGAACACACATGTGTCAGGAAATTCAAAGTAATATAACTTTGATGCTTAACTCACCTTGGGAGACTTTATTTTTAGAAACATCAAGATAAGAAAAGATGGTGCTTGTTGAGCTTTAACAGGTTTTGCCATTTTGCATTGCAAAGTTACTTAGATCTTAGGATTTACATTATCTGTGAATATCAGCTCCAGGTTTGTAATTCTAAATACTGTAGTGTGTGAAAAGCTTCTGAAATATCACCTGTCTTTATGGTGCTGCAACACGCAAGTGTGTTTCGGAGATGTCCAAACCAACTCAAACAATACACCAAATCCTAATCAACAGAAGTCATTATAGTTATTTTTTTATTGCTTCCTACATCAGCTTGTTTTCATAACAGAGACATTTTACTTTATGCAGGAACAGATGTATTTGTGACTATTTGCACTGAAATATCCAAACATTACAGTAAAGCAGCAATTTACAGTTGGCTGACTGCGTCGCGTCTTTAGTATACAATTAGTGAACAATGAAAAACTCATTATCTTCTTATTTCATTGAAGTCAGGGAAACAAACAAGTAAATTTGGTGTTTTTTTTTTTTAAGAGGCAAACAAACAAACCAAAAATCTTGACTTCCCAGAAAGGAGAGAGTACAAGTTCTTCCATCAGCAGCACATGAGTGAAATTCATCAAAAGGTGCTTTTAAACAGAGTAGCTCTTCAGTGGTTACTCTTCATCTTCCCTGACCTTTTTTAATAAATTAATTTTATTATTTAGGGAGAATTGCATGGTGATTGGTATCTTGGTAATATCTTCTGCAAAAGGTGATGCACAATATCTTGATTCTGTTGTCTCCTTCTTCCTTAAATGCTCCTTACTCTAATAATATCAGCAGCAAATAACTGGATATTAAGGTTCTCTGGTTCTCTATTTAACATTTACCTGGACTGCCTATAAGAAGTCGTATCTCACTGTGAGCTGAGGGCTACATTGCGCTAAGAAATCCTCAGGTGAAATATATGCAGAAAGGTAAAAGATGCTAATTCTGAAACCCACATTATTCTTTAGTTTATAATAAGCATATATTGACTACCTATCTGGAGACAGGTGAGAATTCATCTAATCTGAACTCTTTTTCTATGTGGAGAGAGCCAGAATTGAGGTGATTCCTTTTGTGAGGATATGTGCATAAATCTTTCCCTGGAAGGCCTGTTGATATTGAGAGAACCAAAAAAACTCGTTCTCTGCTATTTTTACTAACAGAGTTTAAACTTGATACCTCATTTTCTAATGGCTCAATCTTGCTTTGGCAAATACAAGTTTGGGATGACACACCTTAACTCCTCCAGTAGAGGAGAAAATAGGTAGTAGCAAAGACTGATTTTTGGTAACAAAACACATAATCAAGTATGAAGGATACCAAGGAAGGCAGATTAGGTCAACACATGAGGTTCCTTCCTTATCTTTTGATTCCACAGTCCTTTTTCTGAATGGCAGGAACCTAGAAGCAGTTGTTTTGAAGAAAGATGCAAACATCAAAGCAAAAGCTATGGAAAATGACACTGATTAAAGCTGTTCAAAATCCACATCCCATAGGACATGCTGATATTTTGACATCTGTTTTGTTCTCAAAAGAGAAAGACAAAGGTTTAAATATCAGCAAACAGTGTGATAATATTCCTTCACAAATGTGGAAATGAAGAGCAAATAAAGAGCAAATATTTCATTTGGAAATAGTTACCCTTTCAACATTTCAAAACAACATTTGAAAAGTTTCATTTTAGGATCAAGATTTCACATTTAAAAATATATATAACATATACATAAATATACATATATATTAAATATATATACAAATGTGTATATATATATATATTGCTGGTGTTTTCCTTTAGAAAAAAAATACTAATTTCAACAATTCCTCTTCTGCTTAGGAAGCTTCTTTGGTCATGACCTTTTGGTCAGCTGGCAAAGTAGCCCCTTTCCTAGAGAAAATCTAGGTGCTCAGGACAGCATGATAGGGAGCTGCTAAAACAGAAATCCACCAGGTTACAATTCAGAATTTAGATGTGCAAATCTGCTTTGTAATGCTTATGAATAGTTGCGTATCACTGTCTTTCATTTCACTGGCCTAGCATGGGGCAGGGAATAATCTAATCATGAAAACATACATAATCATGAAAACATAAGAGAAATTATATTAATATTCAGGAATGCAAATACTGGTTTAATCTTTTTGCTTTCTCCTGGGACTTCCATGGTACTTCACACCAAAATAAATATGGTTTATTATTTCAAGGTAGAGATACAGTTCAATCTATATTTATCTGGCACATGCACTATAAAAAAGTTTTAAAAATTGAAATATAAGACACCAGACAATTTAAAAAAACAAATAAACCAAAAAAAAAAAGTATAAAAAATAGACATCATTGTTAAGCCAGTAATGATCTTTAGATATCTTTCAGGTTTTTTGTTCAAAGGAAGAAGCTCTATAGGTCTCTATTACTGGTGTCAGATATAAGTCTGAAAGACTGAAATACAGACATGCACATTTAATACAGTGATGATACCTTTTCTGCATCAGAGACACAAGGCACATACCTTGTTTTACCAGAGGCTGAGCAGCTGTGCCAGAGATCTAGTCCCTGGTGCTCGGTTTGCAGCTCCTGTTTGGGGTCTCATTCTGTGCGCTCAGCTGCTTCAGCTGCTGCCAACTTGCAGTGCTGCAGCTGGGGGTCCTTCTGCTGCGTGAAGTCAGAAGGCACCAAACTCTGTCCAGTGGAGGCAGGATAAGATTGTTCTTTGCTTTCTACATGTCATAAAGGCATTTACACATCCCAAGATGAGGTTTAAAGAGCCAAGCTGATTATGAATCCAGCTAAAAGAGCAACCAAGCAGGAGACTTAGAAACTCCTTTACTTGTCACTCAACACTGGCTCATTAGTTTTCTCATGAGCTTCAACATCTTTAGCACAGGTACACAGCATGGGTTTTCAAATAGTTTCATATATTTGAAAATATATATATGGAAATACTTTCATTACTTGAAAAGGCAAAAAACTAAATTTAGAGAGTCACGGGTTCACTGTATAACACACTGGAAGTGTGAATTAGACAAGCCAGCAAGAGTAAAAATTTGAAAAAAAAAAAGAGGACATTAATAGAAGTGAAGAATCCACTTCCATAATAAGTATCTCTTAGGCTCTGAAGCCTCTGCACTGCTCTTATATATTAATTGCTTGAGGTTTCAGAACCCAGAAGGTACTTTTTAAGCTTCCTGGTTTTGTGTCTGCCTTGTTTATTTGGGGTCTGTGTATTTTAGCCTCGACAGTATTTCAGTGGCTCTGCTCAATACCTGGGATACCAAGGGCCACTCTGATTCAGGTTGCTGGCTGCCACTGTAAAAGAGATCATTAAAAATACAGCAGGAAATCAATTTTGTGACTTCACATTCGTTCTTAATGCACATTTTTGTCGCTGGCTGTGGATCAAACTAGAAGGCTTCTTGGTCAAAAGAATGTCCCATGAAATTTATTGGGATTTCAATCCCAATACCTCCATACACCTCAACAGTCACAGCTACATTAGTTTGAAATTTATTTAAGCTGTAAGGGAAAAATACTATGTGTCAAAAAGGTAATTTGAAACAAATGGACAATAAAAGCTTAGTATCATAAATGAGTCCTACACAGTGATATACTACACATTTACTAAATTAATACAATTCAGTTCCAATTTATATGTTGGAAAAAAAAGGAAAGGTATAATATTATTGCATTTTCCTGCCCTTGAAGCAAATATTAACCTGAGCAGAGTTGTGACAATGTAAAGAAAGCACCATAAAGTAACACATTGCATGCTTTTCAGCTACTTTCTTTTCAGAAAAAGAAAAGGAGAGCTTCTGTATGAAGTAGGACTGGACTCACAGGATAGAGGCATCAGCCTTAGACCATTTTAGCATCCAGTTCTTGCTGGAGGACTAATATAGATTAGGAATAGAGTCATTTTACTGTTGTTGGACATAGCTGAATAGTTGCACAAATCAGGCTTTGACCCTAAGTAAGTGACGTGATGGCTCAAACTAGTCATTCACAGCCCCCCTCAAAAAAGCAGACAGACGCACTGCATTGGTCTGCTCATGGAATTAAGCTTTGCCGGGGACTCCTCTCTAAGAAAATGTAGATGCTTTACAAATATTTGGACATGGTCAAAAGAGTACTACAAAAAAGAATTGGACATCGCCTTGATTTATCATTCTGATCCTATAAAAATATGAATAATGAAGCATAAAAAGAATTTCCTTCATTACCTCCCAACAGTNGCTTTGACCTTAAGTGATGTAATGACTCAAATTAGTCATTCACAGCCCCCCCTCAAAAAAGCAGACAGATGCACTGCATTGGTCTGCTCATGGAATTAAGCTTTGCCGGGGACTCCTCTCTAAGAAAATGTAGATGCTTTACAAATATTTGGACATGGTCAAAAGAGTACTACAAAAAAGAATTGGACATCGCCTTGATTTATCATTCTGATCCTATAAAAATATGAATAATGAAGCATAAAAAGAATTTCCTTCATTACCTCCCAACAGTGATTTGTGTAAGAGCAGAACAAAAGCACAGTAAATTTCTCAGACAAGATCAAGCCAGTGTGTTGCAGGGACTGTGCTTTCGTCTGAAGAGCAAAAACACACTGAGCTGACTAACACATTGAGTAACAACTGAAAGCTTAGAAAAATAGAGCTGTCTGCCTACCTCTACCTGCCGTGGCAGCTCCTTTGGACCTGACTATGTGGTGGAACTGGTACCCTGTTAGCTGGCACCATGCTAGATGCAGCCTATCCTGTCCTCTCATATAGGACATGAGTTCCAATGGGCTACCCATGCAGCACTCAGAGGTATCATTTGCAGTGTTACCAAACACCTGTTGGACCATGGGTCTGCTCAGTCTTGCTATGTGTGCATTTGGTGTGAGAGCAAAGAGGCAAAAGACTGTGGAAATAATGTGATGCAAGTAGGGTATATCTCAGTTAACACTAGGTATTAAAAGACTCTAGCTGTAAAAAAATATTTCCCCTTTAATCCTGAATATACAAAGATAGCATCTTTAAAATGTCATGTGTAGGCACACTGTGGATATTTGCATATGTAACATACATATATATTCATATCTTTGGTTACATTTATGTATAAGCACAGAATTTCAGATTAGATTTTTTTTCTCCCAAAATCTTTTTTTCCACTAAAATAAAAAAAAAGATAAAGGAAGGTGAGATAAATGAACACACTGTAGTAGCAGGCGTTTTATTTTTCTTTATAGTAGAGATTTTGGGTTTGTCTGTAGTACTCTAGCTCTCGGGGTAAGAGGATATTGCTAATCACCACTGCAATCTGAATTGCGGTCTGTGAGTGCAAGAAAGGCTGGAGAAATAATAGGAAACCCGAGGAAAACAGGGCTATGGGTGTAATTCTGTTACCAATCAAAAGTGCAGCTGAACAAGCCAATATACACAGAAACCCTGCCACTGTCTCAGCTATAAATCCAGTTTCTACGATACAATCCTTATCTGTGACAATAGACATTTCCCTTCCTTATGTATGTGGGCTATTGCAGCATATTCTGCCCTGGATGGCTGACAGAGGGGGATGAATTGGTTTGGGTGAAATTAGAACTGACCTAAATTTTCTCTCCAGACCTCAAATACATTGGCAGCCATGCTTGAAAAAGTTAGGATGTTTTCCCCACTTTTGTGCATTTCCAGGTGCTTCAGAAATAAAAGCAGCAAACTCTTAAAACCTCATAGGGAAACAGACAAGCAAAAAATGCCAGATTTGCAAGATGTCACAGATTTGAAGTTGAATAGATGTTCATAAAAGCAATCAGAAGAGAGATCACCTATCTCTCTGAGGGAGTAGAATTGTTTTGCAATGGATGAATATGCAAACTTTATTTCCAGCCATTCAAAACTTTAACAGTTGGCTTTCTACCTGCTGATGGGTTTTGGGTTAGGTGTTTTTGGAAATCCAAAGACTGACTCGGCAAGCACAAAGAGGGAGTATCCAGCTGTTCCAATCTAACACGTGAAAGCAATACTTCGCAGAAGTGCTTATTGTCAGCTGTGAAGCAGTTATTTTTAGAAATGAACATCGCTGCTAAAGGTTGTTCTCGTTCCCAGCATTCTCCTGCCTGAGGGTATGCTCGTTCCGCATTCCCAAGGTGTGTTTGCGGCTCATGGAGTTACATTTGCTTTAGATCTCATTTAGCTAGCACAGGTAGCAACAAAAAAATGAGAGAACAGCCCGAACTTTCAGGCATATGAAAGTCAGCGCAAGGATTTGGGGTACTTGCTGGCTTCTGCCACAGCAGAGCTGCTGTTGCTGCACTGACGTTGCCCCTGCTACAAACCACCTGCCGAAACTTAATGTCTTTATAACTGCAACCCCCAGCAGCAGTGCAGCTCCACTCCCGCATCTCTGCATCCCTGCAGGGACTATGAGTGACAGTTTCCCTCCACTGCAGTAAGTGCTGGGGCTTCAGGGTTGCGGTGGAATCAACAGGCAGAAAACCCACCCCAAAAATCCTATCTCATCGTCTTTTGACATAAGCCCCCACAACATAAGCCTCAAAGCACCATAGTATCTGATTAGCTGTTGAAATGCAGAAAACTGCAGTTTCTTCCTGAGTGACTTGCTGTGATGCACAGATGGTATCATGGCTTTTCTTCTCTAGCTTGGATTATTTTATTTCTTTCCACAGCCGAGCAATAGAGCAATGGTCCTGCGTAACAAGAGCGCGAAAGGGAGACTGGCTTAGTGCCTGTCCCTACTAAAGGCTGCAGGGGGTACCAGCAAGAGAAGAACTTGAGATGCAAGGAGAATTTAACATTTGTTCTGCTTCCCTCAGTCTCCTCTCCTCTTCTGTGAAGTGGTTATTCTTCCTGAAGCGGCCACTTTGAAGCTTATTTTGAGGATTGCTCTGTCCTGCCCTTGATAGGAGTAGCTGAGCCCATTAAGGTGAGGAAGGTTTTCCTCCCACACCCTATTAACAAATCGCTTTGTCTTGCTTCCTGTCTTCCCACTTCTCCCAGGCACGTGTCCCTGACCACAGAGATCATTTCTGGTTCAGCATCTATATTACCCCATGGTACAGCTGAAACCTCTGCAAAGCACCATAGAAATGGAGAGATCTTGCTATCACATTTCTCGCTCCATGTTCAGCAGCTAAAATGATGAAGAAGGTCAGGATTTTCCTGAAGGCCATAGGAGTTTTCTTCTGAAAGCAGCTGCATGACCCAAGGCAAATTCTTGACTCTCCTTGCTCAGGCTTCACGGCTCGCTCTTGTTAATTTAGACTGCAGCGTTTCACAAGCAGGAGTTGGCTCCTGATTCCGTCTGCTTCCTGGGGCAGAGCAGTGACACATGGTCAGGACCTGGGAGCACTTCCCTAATTAGCGCCCCAGCTGTGTGTGGGGGGCAGAGGATCTGCACTTTTTGTAGGCAGAGATGTGTGCTCGTCTTTCAGACACCTTCTCTTAAGGTCCCTTTAAAAAGAAGTGTCTCTCTCCGTATTCCTCCCTCTTAATGCACGGCCAGGTGCTGCTCTGCGCTTCTGTGCTGAGTCACGCAGGCTGTGCCTGCTGCACGGCGCAAAGTGGCCCCATCTGACAAAATGACACATCGCAGCCGGGCTGGAGATGTGTCTGGCTTTTCTGAGAAACAAAAGAGCCTGCAGTTTTATGGCCTAACCTGGTATTTGTAATTCTATCGTGCCGTTGACTCCCAAGAAATGGGGCTGCCTGTCACTGCAATGCTGCCTGTTCCGAGGCGTTAGTGGAAATGGGAGCGTAGCTGTATCGGGGATGAAGGTGCTGTATCCATTAGAGGCTGGATTGGGAAGTCTGCACTGCACCCCTGGAAGCAAGTCCTTAGTATTACCCTGCGCAGGTCATTCAGGCTCTTAGTGGGTCTGTTCCAAGTCTTCCCTCTCTTTCAATAGCCTTGTTTTGGCTATTTAGACTGACAGCTCCTCAGTGGGAAGCCAGGCTCTAGCTTAATGCTTGTGCAGCACCTAGTCCAACTGAACTTTATTTCTTGCTTCTAGCTGGTAATGCAGTATGAAGCAATAATTAGATTCTGATGCAAAAGCTGTATTAAAAAATGGTGGCTTAAAAATAGAGGATTCACAGTGCTCCTTAAGGACTTACAGCGTGCTCCTTTGTGAAAATGCATTAAGATTCTGCCTTCAGAGTATCTTTTATTCCTAGAAGACTATTTTCTTTCATGCAGAGAATGAAATGAGCTTAGAGAATGACCAAACTGATCAATATTTTTTCCAGCCATTGAAGCAGTGGATGCTGATTTTGTCTTTTATTTTCCTGAAGCCTACCAGAGCTTGCAAAGAATGAGTGATTGATCTCTTCATATAATTATGAAGTTCTAGGGAGCCCTTCAGCAAAATATTAAATTCCTCCCAAATATAAATTAAATAAGTACTTTATTCCTTAGACAGTATCAATACAGAGAACAGAACTACTTTGCTGTATTAGAGGAAACCTTACATCATGATGAGAGCTATCCTGCAAGTCCTTCTGCAGTGGGGTAGTAGATATGAGTACGTGCTGTTTTGTATGATGCAGAATCTGGATGCTCAACACTTTTAAAAATTCAGTCTTTAGGAATATAAGCTTAAGCTGTCTTTCCTTTAGCTGTAGTATGGTTTCTTATGAACTTTCACATCCTGTTTTAATGATTACTGGAACTTTAACATGAAATAGTTCTCATCTTCTGATTACTGTCAACTTTGACTACCATAGGCAAGCATTAATTTAAACAATGTGCTACCCTCTCTCCTTCCATCCCTGCTTTGCTTAGAAAGGGAGCCATACATACTATCACTTATATGTGATGCTCTCCATGTATCTGAGTGGGATTTTACTTCTCTTTCTGCCAATTCACCCAGATTGTGTTATCCTCCATTGACACTCCAGAGGTTTTTGGTCTCATAATAATTTTGCTTTGTTTGATTTGGTCTCTTCTTGCTTTCTAATGAAGACTGAAACTAGCTAAAAAAAGAGACAGTGGGTACTTTTCCTTCCCCTGATTTTCTTCTTCAATGCTTTCTTCAAGGCAGTGTACAATGGAGCATGCAAAAATCAAAATATTCACAACTGGCTTTGGAAAAAAGTGTTAATCAATATATTTGCAAGTATTTGTGTTCCTTCTCTCTCCCTTCTGACTTTACACAGTACATATTGCTTACAAGATATCACTCAATTCAAGCTGCAAATTAAGGGATTATTCTATCTCTAACAGCCAAAACCAATATTATTTTCCTAAAAAGTAAACTAGGAAATAAGTAAATAAACAGTGCAGTGAAATTCCCCTTGGGAGGCAAAACCAAAACACCGATTTAAATAAGAGGAAGAAGGAAAGTCTGTGAGCTCACAAAAACAGTAAATCATTATCACTACAGAACCTGCAACTTTTCTAAAAGTGAAATAAACACAGATGGATGAACAGCCTGAGATAAAATCTGAGGGAGAAAAGGTTTCAGATGTATTACAAAAGAGATGATAAAATGAGGGAGAAGATAAAATGAGGCTAGAAAGCCATTTTTGAGGGTGGGAGCTGTGCAGTAGGTAGCGATCTCCTCATAGCAGTGTCTGAGCAGGAGTCACCAGGAGAGCCAGCAGACGAGGGAACCAGGGAGGACTCCTGGGACTGGTGAATTCAGGACAGGAGAGCAGAGGACAGGGGAGGAATTCACATGCTGTCCCTGGGACCTGTGTGATACGAAGGAGAGGTACCCCAAAGAGCTGTGTGAGTGGTTGGCCACATTTTCTGCAACATTTTCTGATTCATTTAAGCTCCTTAAGAAGAGACAGTATCATGAGAACTCTCTGGGAGACAAAAACGTCATCTCTTTAGTGAAGACAGTCATCTGAAGGAGATACAGGAGCAGGCACCTGGCATATACTGTGAAGATGTGTGATCTATCATGAAACCACCACTGTACAGGCAGCTTTTAGCATATTTAGCTTAAATTAATTCCTCATTTATTATGAACACACATGGTCTTCAATCACATGCTTGCTTGTTTAGCTTGGTGGTGATGTTTTGTAGCTCTGAGTGGTGTTCAGCTCAGTAAACTCATCAACCTAATTTATAATTTCCACTACATATTTTTTTGATATATAGAGGCTGCCAAACATTTGTTACTTGAATCTTTCCTCTTAGCTCCTTGTTTACAGGAGAATTTAAATACCATTTCACTAACCTTTTCTTGAAGAGCTAAAAGGTTTCAGTCTCTTGTCTTTTTGATTCCTATCAGTTCCATCTCCTGTCTACCAACACTCGTTAGCTAATAAGCTAAACAGATGTGCACATTCTAGCTTTGATGTGGAACAAATTCCTAGAGCAGAATTAAAATAATAATTTATACTGATTCTTTTTGGTCCTAAATTATTTTGTTTCTATTATTGTATCCAGAAAAAATATTTTGCCTTTGTATTACCAATTGTTTGAATTTCTCCTGAGAAATTTTTCCCCTGACATGGAAAGATTATAGCCCTCAGGTGAAAAAGAGAAAAAGAACTGCATTACATAAACATTTGCCAAGAGCTTGCAAACTGCTTACGGGAATGCCTTTCAGATCAGCGTCTGAGCCTGCAGGCCCAGGTACCTGCCAGCAGACACAACTCATATATTCCATGTAACATAGCAGCGAGCAAAGCTCGTCCTCCCATGAGAGTTGCATGGCTCCCACTGCACCTACTTTGAGAATGGCAGAGGTTTCTATGTGAGACACCAATTTTGGTGTCAAAAACTTCAGCATAATTGGGAAGTATTAACTGCTGGTGCTTACAACTCCCCAGCGTAGTCATCATGCTTGGGCAAAATCCTGACTTCATTGAAAACAGTGATTTTTGCCCTTGACTTTCCCTGCAATTGTGTTTCAGAGCCAGTTCTGAAACTGAGGGATGGAAGGGCAGAAATGGGAAATGTGAAGGGTTTTCCTGTTTATAGTGTTGCTAGTTGTAAACATGTCTGCAGGATGTTCTTGAGAGTCCTAATCTTTTACAGGGCAAAGTAACAGTTTACCACTTCTTAAATCTGTTCCAAGCAAGATCACTTTCAGTCGGGATTGGATTCTGCTTTATGCACCTGCACCATCGACAAAATTACTAAGAAATAAAATAGTGTAGTGCTAAGAAGTTGGAGGCAAATACTGGGCACCTTTAAGCTCCTTTACAACATCCTCGCTCACGTCAGTGCTTCTCCTTCCTCCTCTCACCTGATTTCCCCTTTCTTATCTGCTTGTGCAATGTTTCATTCTGCATATTCCCATCATCTTTTAATAAGCAGAAGTCCTAAATGTTTATAACCATCTCCTCCTTCCTCTGGATATGGTATTTCATTACTTGCACATGCCTCTTCTTTGTTTTGGATTACTCTTTTCACGTGTGGTCATCCGTTTGCTTCTTTCCCCCCACTCTAAACATATTTATTGCTAGGTAGCTCCCAGCCCTTTGGGCATACATTAATTTATCTAGAAACACCTTCCATTTCTCCTCTATGTCCTCTACCTCTGTTACCTCATCCTATTGATTTCAGCTAACAATTCTTGCATGTCCACACAAATTATCTCTGCTGAAATTCAGTGTCTTTATTTATTATTATTTTTACCCTTTTTATGGCCACTATTACTTATACCATATATTCTACTCCTTACAGCTATCATCAATTTGTGTTACAGTAAGCTAATCATGGATTGCATCCTTCTTACAACTTTTTTTTTGATCATTTCCATACTGCACTGTGTATAAAAAGGCCTCCAAGAGCTTGCCTCTGCCTGCCTGCCTGCCAAGAACCTGGCTCTCCTTACACAGCAGGAGGATTGATTTGAATTTTTTTTCCAAGGAAAGCTATTTTTTACAAAACAATGATGTGTACTTGTTTTAGGAAGTTTTTCTTTTCTCCAGAAGCACTGAAATTTTGTGATAGGTTGCACAAAGAGTCATTGATTTCAATGGGAAATCTAAAACAAATTTCTCAACACAGTAGGAGAAAAAATCAATTTTGTGACCAATTCATTTCCTCACAGAGAACTTGTCTTTTTTTTTCTGAAGACACCAAATGTCCTTATTGGAGATGTTTTTAGTAATATTTTTAGCTTCTAGGGATACATAAAAATAATTACTGGGGAAGATCCTGACCTAGTGTGAATCTATTCTGTTAAATAAATAGAGGTTTTTGATCAGGGGAAGATCAGGCTAGTTGCGATCCTAGCAGTGTAAATCTTATCATTTTATATTCTGTCTCATGTGCTGTAATTGTGTTGGTTGTACTTGGTTTGCACAGGGTAAAAAATACATGAATTAGCTATGGTATAGTAAAGATGAAGCTCTAACCGAAGTGTTCAGTGTGTTGCTGAAGTTCCTCATATTATTAGAATTGTTTCCTCAAATCTAGATGAACTGCCAGGTGATAAGAAAAATTACTCTGTTGTGGGCTCTGTTACCCAGCTTGGTCTCTGACTGTTGACAGACAGTGGATAATTTATCATCTCAGTTCCTACAAAGATTGGTGGGATGCAATGTTTTTAATGAACTCAATTGATTTCATGCTCATGGGGTTTTATATTATGTAGTGGTTTAATTTACTAACTGTCCTTCCACTGACTGATCTGACGTTACTCTGTGCTACCTTATAAAAGTTTGAATCATAACTCAGAATCAGTGTTACAGCATGCCAAAACTTTTTGTGGTTTGCTCCAGTATTACCATAACATCGTCAGGACAGCAAGAAGAGAAGCTCTGCTGTGGGACTGCATTGGAGGAAATAGCTCTTCTTTCAGAGGTGGGAAGCAGCACACAGATCCAAACTGATGGACCCACAGCTACTTGACAGGGGTAGAGATTGATAGCGCCTTCTCCTGTCTTCTTGAATTAATTAGTCATGTCATTATATTTTTTGTTTTGTTTTGTTTTGCTTTTCATGCTTCTTTGATGCAATTCGCCAGCTTAGTGTTGCTTCATTTGTTGCTTATCCACCTGCCTACCTTGGTTGCATTTCCTCTGCCTGCTGGCTACTGAGTCACTCACTTCAGCTGTATTTTGTCTGCCAGCTTTTGTGTAGATTCTCACTGAGGCTATATTTTTTTTCTCTCTCTTTGCTTGTGCATGGACTCTCCTAAGGATACTATATATTCATTATGAGCTAGAGTTACCCGTACTGTAACTCTCAATTCTCCAAAGCCCAAATGTATGACTCAGGCTTCTGAAATAAGTGAGACCCAGGGCAAGGTACATAGCAAAAATAGCAGTGGGAATGATGTGAGATTATTAGATACATATATTTTTTTAATTAGAGATGGTCCCAAACCAAATCAATCATTCCCAATGCACTAAAGTGTTGGGTAAGTTTGATATGAAATCTGGGTATGAACTTTGCAGTTGGGCCTCACGTGTAATTTTAATATTTATACAGTTTTCTCTAACCTCCTCCTGAAGGTCAAAACTGATAGCCAGTTACCTAAACAGTATAGATTTTTATAGCTAGCTTTCATGTAGCACCAAGTAGCTATATAGTAAAAATGATCACTCTGTTTTATCTAGCTTGTATACCAATGAGATTTTAATATTAGACTCTTATTGGGTAGACAGTAGCCTACAAGAGGCAGTATCAACTAACATAATAGGTCCAGGAATCAGTCTTAGATTCATAATGAAACCCTTGTTTTCCTTCTTCTTCTGTCTGTGCTGGTGGAGAGAAAGTGGTCTTGTTGGTGGGAAATATGAACTGTAAATAAGCACAGAGGGATAATCTGGCTTGAGGCTGCTCAGGCCAAATCTCCCTAGGTATCCGGATGGGACATTGTACCCCTTCACTGTTCCCAGGTATAAAGATGGCAGATAGTATTGGAATAGCTAGAAGTGTGGGGTTGTAACAGCCAGGCTGCAATAAAACCAAACAGCCCTGCTCTGTTCTGCTGCTTTCACCATACCATCATATCAATGATACACCAAAGCTGCCCATCTTCGAATGCTCTTTCTTGACCATAACATTAGGATGTATCCAGGCTCTTCTGAAAGCGTAAACTAGAAAGTCCTTCTAGGAACTTACAGATAAGTTGCTTGTCCTTCTGAGGCTGTCTCTAATCAGGAGCAATGGGAGGAGGAGGAGGCCTGTGGTCTGCAAGTCAGAAGGGGCTCTGGGATTATCCATTCAGTGTTGCTGGTGGCAGAATTCCTGCACTTGAAACTTAAAGCATAGCACTCAGTTCTGAAAGGAAAGGAGTCCGGCTGGAAAGCAAACTTCATTCCCAGCAGCTCAGCTGAACCGATTCAATTAGGCTGTGCATGGGCACGGGTGGTGGCCTCAAATTGGCTCAGACAAGTTAGCCATGGCCTTTGTCTCTGCTGCTTCTTTTATTTCTGTGAGCTATAACTGCACCCCTTGGTGTCACTGGCGTTAGGAGACTAATATGCTGAAGATTTTGAGGTATTCAGGTTCCCAACCATAAAAGTTATAGAAGTATTTTCAAAAGATATGATTCCTTTCTCTGTGTCTTTCGGTCAAGATTTCTTTCTTTCTTTTTTTTTTTTTTTTGCAAGGTGACAGTGTTAAACAGTTAGACTGAAACCATGATATTCTTTTTTAGTTAAAACTCCCTTTGCAAGGTGAAGGCATCAGAACATGGGCCATTCATTTTATGTAACAGCTGTAATATCATGGCTTGGTGCTGGGCTTTCAGTTTGCTTTACATGTGAGTTCATATTGGAGATTATTTGCACATCTTGCTGTTGTCTTTATGTGCACACACTACAGCATGAAGACGTATGGGAGCATCCACGTGCACCGCTCAGCCAGAGGAGAGTGTGTTCAGTAGATTAAACAAAATGTAGCCCTTCAAACGACATCTCTCCACCTCATTTACTCTCAATATCTTTCAAATCCCTGTTTAAAACTAGCCTTTCTCCCTTGTTTGTATCTGCTAATTTGCCTTTCCACCTAATACTGGCCTTGTAAACTGTACGGATGCTTTAGTATGTCCACCTTGTGGTGTATTCCTGTCAGCTGAAATATTATAATGCTTTCATATAAATAAAATATTTTGAGTGCTATGTCGCAGTCTTATAGGTAACACAGGAGGATGGATTTGTTCATATTCAAAGGCTGAAACAGAGTGAAACAAGCTACAAGGCTTTTTTGAAAAAGCTTTGAGATGAAGTGAGGTCTCTCACTGACACAGAGCAGGAGTCACCCCCTTACAATCACTGTGTTTGCACCACTGTCACGCCAGCATAAGGAATGGGTGACTCTGTAGTTGTGAAAAATAAAATTCTAAACAGTTCTGTGCAATAAGTCCAGGGAAACCTGCAACGCATAATTGTTTTCTTAACAGCCTTGAGTGAGGTGAAAAAATCTTATCATCCCAAGATTCAAACCTTGATATTCTTTCCCAGTGCTTGCCCAAGAATTTTTCGCAGATGAAAATACATGGAAGGATTAAACATTCAAGTTACAATGACTTCAATCAGAATCATTTATTTATGAGTCATTTTGCAAAACACTGGATATTTTCCCATCTCTTTCCCTTGCATGCACTGTGAGCCTTCTGTAAACACTACATGCATTATCATTTAGTGCAGAGGACTCTGAAGTGGGTTAATGAGGAAATTATGAGTGTCTTTCATTTTACCTCTCCATACCTGCTCCATACTTAAAATGCTTGTTAATTGTTATGTGAAGCAAATCAAAAGTGACTTATGTATACAGTGAGAATCTGTGACTGTTCCAGGATATCTGAATTTATCTATGCTATCTTTCTCCTAGGTTTTATTTTAAGTTTATTGCAAAGAATATCCATATTAGGCCTCTCCAACCATCATCTGTCTTTTTGCCTGTCAAAACCTTCTCCTGATTGCATGCCAAGCTTTCCCTCGATGTCCTTGGTCAATGAGCAAATGGTGTAAAAAACCCCTTATCTGATGCCTGAGCTAGTCCTACTCTCCCCAGGCCAAAGTCTAACAGGTCCTATAAATCCTTCCTGGTAGCATTCCTCCTCTCACTGCTCTCCGGATCAGCTGCCTTCCACACATGATGAGTGGGGGCTCTCAACCACTCTGTCAATTGATTTACTTCCTTTGCAACTGCATTCACATCCCCACAGCCTGATGTGCCGTAAACTTAAGAAGTCGGATTTGGGCCTGACCTTAAGCCTCCCCTCCCAGCCAGTTCCTCTGCTACCCCTGTGCACTGAGTGCAGGATCAGCACCAAGCTGGAGAAGAGGGAGGAAAGGGGCTGTCTCACAGGAACGGACCTACAGACATGCCTCTAGGAAGGACATGTCTGCTGTTAATGACAGCAGATCTTGTCCTCTGACCCTGTGTTCCCACCCACCTCCTGTTGCTCTGCCCCAGGAACTCCTTATGGAACCAGGCACAGAATTGTGGGATCAACCCAAGTTAAAACTAAGCCTGAAAAAAACCCTAAAAAGTGGGAAGAGTATTTTTAACATGGGTAAATCTCTTTGCCTGCTTCCCTGCCAGCCTCCGCAAACATCTATCCAGCATAAATGATGGGTGGCACAGGGGTGAGAATAAATATACTTAAGGTTGGAGTGGGGTAGGCATAGGATGAGTGTGAAATGCTCATGAAAAATGCCNGCTCTGCCCAAGGAACTCCTTATGGGATCAGGCATAGAAGTGAATTGTGAGATCAACCCAAGTTAAAACTAAGAGTGAAAAGAAAACCCTAAAAAGTGGGAAGAGTATTTTTAACATGAGTAAATCTCTTTGCCTGCTTCCCTGCCAGCCTCCGCAAACATCTATCCAGCATAAATGATGGGTGGCACAGGGGTGAGAATAAATATACTTAAGGTTGGAGTGGAGGAGGCATAGGATGAGTGTGAAATGCTCATGAAAAATGCCCTTGGAATCATGGCTGTACTTAAAAAGAAAGAAAATAAAGCCCTCTGCAATTCTATTTGATCAGGTCACTAAAAATGGGAGCAAAGGAAGAAACCAAGTGAGGAAAGAAAAGTACTTGCCAAGTATACAACCAAACACTTGAGTTCCACTTTGTGTCTCTGGCTTATTAGAGATCATGACCAGTCCTGTGTGTCCATATTGCTGGGAGATACACGATGCCTGCAGGCCGGGCTGCAAGTGAATTCCTTATTCCAGCAGCAGCTGAAGGAATACTTGAAAATCAGACTTTAATTTTGCATCAGTATCAGAGTTTCATATCTGAGTTCTACTTCCAGAACTCATAGCAGCGGGTCAGGGCTGTTGATGCCTGTGAAAATGTTGGCATCTTCTCAGGCAGAGCCAAATGGCTATTGTTTGTTTAAACAAAATGTTGATAAACAGAGACATATGTGACCTGAACAGTCTGCTACTCATGTCTGGTGGATAATGTGAACAAGATGAGGAGATGCAGATCTAACAGGGAAAGTATCCTGGTGCAATAACAACTTGTCCACTGAGGTCTTGCTTTCATCACCCTTTTCTAGATTTTAAAGCTGATGAACTATTTTCCAAATCCATCATATTCTTTAAGAAAAGAATAATCAGCATCTTCTTCAAGGTTTATACTTAATTGCATCTGTGAAAACATTGCCAAAGAGATAATGAGATCATTATTTTAGAGTCTCCAACTGCAATAGGACAATTTATTTTATTTTTCTTCAGTGAGAGGAAGTGTGTCCCACCACTGCTGTATTGACACTGCTTGTCCTACTCTCCAGAAACGGGTTACGGAGTTTGGCCTTCTGTCTCAATGCTCCACTTTTACAAGTTCCAGACCAGCCCTATTCCTTAAAAACAGCACACTGTATTCATATAATATCCATGCATACAAATGTGTATAATTATATATTTATATAGAGTGAGATCACAGATCCAGTGAATAAATTAGGTAGGAAGGAAACTATGGAGCTAACCTTGCTTTAAGCAGGGTTGGGGTTTTGGATCAGGTGATCACCAGATTTAGCTTCAGTTCAGGAGTTAAATGATGTTAATTAGGATCACGTTTTATTTTTAAATATACACATATGTGTGAGATATATATATATATATGTATATATCACATACATATACATAGGTATATGCACTCGAGTTTTTTTTTAGCTGCTTATAAATACTTCACCCCAAGTTAAGGAAAAATCTTGCAATTCAAAGCAGTACAAGGGAATGATACGTAAATGTGCTATTCACTAGACAACCAGTGTCTTCATTACACTGTAGCCATGCTGGGTTTGGGCATAACACACAGTTCTATTAGCCTGGAGAGTAATAAAACTAAACTGAAATACAGCTAAAGATTGAAATCTAGAACTTTCTTCTTCAAAATATTTGCAGGAACTTTTTCTGAGATTTTGTTTGTTTGTTTTCTGTTTCCTCCCTTCACTCAGCTTTCTTTCAGATCCCCAGATGATACATATGCAGCAAGCAGAAAAGATCTTACATGGAGAGAAGGAGCTGCTTAAGTTGCTAATGACTGTATTGATCACAGCAGCTGAATCACGTGTATTTGCAGCTGTTCAGACATTGATAGCTCCTGGCCTTTTTATTAAATAATAGTGTTTATTAATGAGTCTGTTTCGAGCTATCGAGACTTGTCTCAGATCTCATTTCCCACCAACACTAAACTAGCCTAGTCTTACTGCTTCGCTCAGAGACTTTCCAGATTTCCCCCTTCAAGTGGCCAATCCATTCTTCAGGACTTTTACTACCACCATATATTAATGTATGCTGTATCTGGCTTGTCATTTTCTTTATCCTTCTTTGCCTTTTGAGTGTATGAGTTAGATCTCTGCATAAAATGTCATCATATAACATTGTGCTTTAAAGAGCCTGTTACTTACTAAAGTGTGAGTTTACACTGCTGGGTATACTTTATTTTCCCACAGGAAAATGACAGCGTCATTGGGGTCTAACCAGACCTCTGAGCTTTTCAGATGGAAGAAAATTGTTTTTAGGATTCCCTGCAAGACCTGGGCAGCCTTTGTGCACATACCATGTGTCTGAAATACACTCTCCCCCTCGCCTGTCCCTCACTCTTTCCTAAAAAAGCGGTAACATGATATTGCACATTAAGGCTCCCAGTTCCTCTGTATTACTTTGCCTGCTGAAATGTTGCTGTAGTCCTGTCCAAAGACTCAGTACTATTTAAAGCTGCTCCAAAAAGTTACTCAAGGAATGAGCCAGAATTGCTCTGTGTGCACTGGAGTTTCCTTTTCCTCATTGCTGACAATGAACTAGAGGTAGCGCACAAGGTCATTCAGCCACTTGAGCGGTTCCTCTAAGTACATCTGCTGGAAATGGTGGCAACATTTCACTTTCTGGAGTCTAGATCACGGGAATGGAGAAGTGACTCAGAGAGAAGCTCCATCTCTTTGAAAGAGTCTATCCTACTAAGTCTTTCCCATATTTGTTAATTCCAGTAGTAAAGGTGATGCAGATCACCTGAATTGGAGCTAGCCAGAGTTCTAGGACTCAAGTGATTTTTAATTTTAAATGACATTTTTTAAAAAATGGGTTCTGCTTTACATTTCCCGATTTAACTCAGTGAACTATCTATATGTGCGTATTATTTTTCTATTTGCTTATTTTGTGGAGGTGTGCAGAAACTGAAAATTCTGCAGAAAATTTTTAAAATAATTAAAAAATAGTTCTTGCTGACATTTCCCATGGAAATTTTTGTTATTTTTGGGTAGTTCTCATTTGTGTCTGTTTTGCACAACATTATATATAAATTTATTAGCCACTGTATTTTTTAAATTAAATATTTTCCCTTAATCTTCAAATGCATCTAAACTGAAATTTAAACACAGTTATTAGTCTGACTCACTGTTACAGTTAATGAGCTATCTTACAAAATAAGTGAGAATGTTGAGTCATCCTCACCTTTGAGGTATTTTGCCAAACATGCACCAAGCTTCCTATGGATCTGATTGAAACCCAGGAATTCAGAGCTTCCAGCAGCAGACACAGACCGCTGGACTTGTGGATATGAGATCATGTTCTAGAAAGCTCTGGCTGGAGCTGCAAACCATCAGGCTGAGCTTGAGAAGAGCATTAATTTCAGCAGGGCACTGCAGATCTTGCAGTACACATGTTTAGTTTTGTCTTTGTGAAAAAAAAATTTTTGAAATGTATTTATCTTTCTTCAGAAGTAAATTACATTATAATTATAATAAAATAACAAAATCCTCAGAAGCTGAGTATTTTCCATTTTGGCTCGCTTTACTCAGATTAGTTCAGTGTTACTCCATTGCTTCCAGTCAACCAACTGTATTATAGAGCTGGAGACACAAAATAAAGATGCAAGCCTTCCCTTTCCTTCTAATTCATTAGCAGATGTAATGAACATTAATATTTATCATGTAATTTTGTGTTTCTTACTGTCCCCAGATTTTAAAAAAGCCTGGCTTTAATGGGAAGAGTCAATTGTGAAGCTAAAAAGTCATGTCAGATCCGCACGGTAGCAACAAGCAGCTTCATTCTTCCTTTGCAGGGAGTGTTTGTGCAAGATTTTCTAAAGATACCATTTATTTTAGGGACATCTAATGTTCTTATCACTTTTCTTTTGCTTTTCGAGTTTGCTACCTCAAGGCATAGAGTTAGTGAAACTAACAAAAGATTTGATTTAATCAATTCCTAACATAAAGGTTGGAAAGAAACGGTTTTGTTTTGTTTTGTTTTGCTTTGTCTTGCTTTACTTTCTCTCTTAAGAAGTATCTGTATTGTAACTTAAGCATAATTTACCAAGAGAATGTGGTGTGACCTCCCAGTATACTCTTGCTCCTTAGCGTGTTCCTCAGGTTTTGTCTGCATATGTATTCGAGTAAATTTGAAACATGATGAACATTTTACATATGTCCAAATGATGTTCACAATTCATGTGTGAATTCACAGAGATTGTTTTAAATTTAAGTAAACAGACTAGGATTTTAACATGAGAAGGTAAATAGTTCAAAATACTGTAACCATCAAAGCAAAAAAATATTTGACTTCTGCAAGAAAGGAACGTTTTCTTCAGTTTATAAGATACCAGTGCCCAGTGTAGTACAAGAGGAGAAGGACAAAAAGAACGGGAAAATCATGAAGCATTTGGAAAAGTAAATATAACAGCTTGGAAGAGCAAGTGTAAGATGCTACAAGAAACCTGATATTTTTCTCCTCCATACATGATTAGAGAAGCCCAAAAAAGAACTGTGGAGGAGGAAAACCCGATATTAATTACAAAATACCCACTGAATTTAGTTATTGTTTTCAGGTTTTCCTCTTCAGGGTTGGGATTATGTCCATGTCTATTGGCAAGGAGCTGTCGAACCTAAGGGAGTTTTGCCTCCTGCCAACCTTATCAGCCCCAGCTGGAGTCTGGTCGTATCCATACGGGGACATGGAGCAGGGCCTCCATGGCACTAATGAGCTCTTGACCTCCTGTTAACATCACGGTTGATTTTGCTCCTTTGGATATTATAAAAATGTGGTAGCTTTTAATCGAGACATTATCTGAGAGATTTCTGCCACTTCCTCTTACCTTCATCTCCCATTAATAAAGGAAGTTGAAGATACGACAAAAATATTTTTAAGCTAGTAGAGCTAGAAGCTTTGAGAGAGCAGTTTTTAGCATATTGGGGAATAATACTAACCCTGGAATAAGCCTATTACAACTGGAGGTGAAAAAGTAGTTAATAATAATGCAATAAAAGGAGAAATATCCAATAAATATTTCTGTGCCATATATGGGAAGGAGAAGGATATACTTTTAGCAGATGAAAATGACAAAATACCTCCCAGTCTACTAACAATTAAGAACTTTAAAATAAAACTAACTTTCTTTACAAGAAAAAGTATATTTTAAAAGAACAAGCTCTGATGTATTCACTCAGGAATCCCAGAAGGTTTTGCTGAGAAAATCTTTGGCCAGCCATTAATTTGTTCCCTGGAGAGATGCCAAAAGGCTGCAAAGGGATGCAAGTAGCTGTGGACTGTTATCCTATCGGCAATCCTATGTAAAATAATGGAAAATTGATACAGTATTCAATTAAAAACAATTAAGGCCTAGAAATGTAATCAATACCAAAGTTATTTCATGGAAATCTTCTCAAACAATTTCTTTTCTTTGATTAGTTTACCATTTTGATGACTAAATGCAAAAATGAAACGCCGTTAGACTTTTCTGGGACATTTGATTAAGTACTGCAAAATATCCTGGAAAAATAGCACTATGTCGTGTTAAAAGCACACACGTTGGAATGGTAAAGAACTGGCTAATTGAAGCCACTAAAAGAATGCTAATTGAACTAGTTCCCTGCTGGAGCTAATGGTAGCCTCAACGTTAACTAATTTTATCAGAATCCGTTATAATATTACTGCTGATAAAATCGGTTATTTCAATGATTTCAAATTCAGAGGTTACCTTGTTACCATGAAGTGATTTTATGGAGCCAGATGAGAGATCTCTGGGAAGAGATCTGTGAGCAAGAAACTCTCCTTCCCTTCTGGTATGATGTAGAGCCAAAAACAGAAGAATAATGTGATCTTTGGATTTATAAACTGGGAAGCAGTAGCCACGCAGTGGTGATTTTTAGCTTTGTATATCACACTGAGGGGACTGGTAAATGAAAGCTGTCTACTTCTTCTGTTCACATTTTTAATAGGCTGTTGGGAAACTGGAGCAGATGCAGGAAATAATAAAATGTTTAGAGAAAAGAGAAAATGTCTTAGAGAGAAGAGGACCTCATGGACCTTGAGCTTGCATCTTGTCCAAACCAGGTTTTTCTAAGAATAGTCTGCAATTGCAATGAGTAGACAAAGAGACGAAGCTAACCAGAAGCTGCAAAGCAAAACGCACCTTTTTGCAGTGTTGTGATTTGACACAGAAATTTCCTCTTCTTAATATTATCCGAATAAAAGGCAGAGGCCCAGGCTTATGCTAATTCTTTAAATTCAGCTCCATAGACATCGGGAAGAGAGTGGCACCTTCAGAGGGTGACTCATTCCTCTTTCTGCAGCATTTCATGCTGCAGTCTAGGCTCGCATCATGCTCCTTGTACACCCCTCTTTCCATGGATCCCAGAGAAAGCCTTGATAACTAGAACCTTAACTTTTAGATAGCTAAAATTAAATAGGAAGAATTTCACTTGTAGTTACCCTTCTGAATATGAGAGAGCATATGCCTCAAGTCTGCCAAGCCTTACGTTTGATGAACACAGTCGTGCCTTTACTCCACCTACACCGAAAGCTGCCTGAGTCCATGGCAGACTTGGTTCAGGACTCTTGAAGCTGTATTAGTTCTGCATACGGTTATATTTCCAGGTGAAAGCCTGAGCCCGTTAGCTAAAGCCAAAGCTGCCTTTCACGTGGCTACCCAGCTTTTCACCACGTTAATGTCCAGATGATTCTGTGGGAGAGGAGGAAACTTTCTGTACGCATCCATGCAGCCATGTACTAAACAACTCACATTCTCCATTTGTGTTTTTCATACTTGAGATATCTGGGCAATTTTCTGCAAAACTCTCAACTGCCAGGAATTAAACTATGATACCATGAAACTGCCTTTGCCATCTGTGAGCGAATAAGTCATACCGAAGTTTACTTCCCCAAAATGGGCCTGCTGGTTACTTTTGTACAGT
This sequence comes from Crypturellus undulatus, assembly GCA_013389825.1. Taxonomy (NCBI): domain Eukaryota; kingdom Metazoa; phylum Chordata; class Aves; order Tinamiformes; family Tinamidae; genus Crypturellus; species Crypturellus undulatus. The sequence continues at coordinate 72,172 of VWPW01001889.1, forward strand.
AGCAATGCACTCTGAAATTATGCCAGTTTATTTTAATTACTCCGGCTTATTATTCAGACCACTCTCAGAAGGAAGGCAATTATCTGTAGACACAAATGCAATATTGTAGTAGATGAGCCTTCTGTGATTAGAACACTAAGAACAATATTAATCATATTATGAGATATTACAATTTCTACTTCCTTGGATCAAGAGGAAAAAAAGAGACACAATTAAATTTATTACTGTATAAATATGTCATGTTTATTCAATCAGTGGATAGGAAATCTTTTTTTTTTTAATAATCTTGGACTGAAATGTGTGTGGGTTTTTTTTCCTGAAATGCATTTTTCTTTCTTAATACTAACCTTGAAATGTCTGGAGGCTGTACCCTTAGCACTACAAAGCACAGCGACTTCATTGGAGCCACCTTACCATCTGCCCTAGTGTTGTCACAATTGTACGGACCTTTCACTCTGAGAAAAGGAAAATATATGTATGGTTATGAAGGACTTTTCTAGATCTATTTAATAAAGCAAAGCGATCCACTGAATTTATGAATTTATCCTGTAGACACTGGAACAAATCATCCTGTTGGGGAAGAAGCACACTACCTGTGAAGTAGTGGAGATGAAAACAGAGAAAAGCCAAATTCTTGAGTGTTCCCTGACTACTTCAGAGCTGTTTATTTCAAGAATATTTATTCCCTTGTAGATGCCTCAATGGGCTGGAGAGAATTCCTGGAAAAGAGAATGACAAAACTCAGATTTGAGAGCTAGGGAAACCCCTCTGGGTCTGCAGGTGCAGATGTGCTCCCTAATAAATAGTTCCAGTAGAACGGGATTATGATTTTGCCATTTCATATGTCTAAACATCTGCCAATTACTCATTAAAAAATTATAGCACATATTATTACTTTTTAATGAGTCAAATTAATATTCCCCCCTGCCAGGCAATGCAACACATCTAATTTGTAGTCAAGGTAGGACATCCCCTCTTTCTCCAGACTGTGAGGAAATCATGTCTATGTATCAAGAGATCTTACTTTTCCTCCTAGTAGAGTGTTACTTATCTGTAACATGTGGCACTTGAAATTAAATATAGGAAAGATTAAAATGTTTTAAAATATTTTTTTCCATCTCTGAGAAAGGAAGAGAATTTCTTTATGTTATTATGCTTAAATACTTTGTTCAGCCCAGGTTATTGATATGGCTAAATTTGGAAGACTGTTTCAGCAGTCCCATTAGAAAACCTAGTGATGTGTTATAAATTATAAATGATTTTATATGCTAACACAATTTTGGGATGTTACATACTCTCCCCATTCAGTTTGGAGTGCACATTGATACTGCATGACCTCAGCTTGGTCTGTGAGTCAATAGGTGACAGTACATGCATTTGCTTTGTTGAATATTTTAAATGAAGCTTAATGGCTGGAAATCCCCAAGGAGCCAATGGTCTTCATCAAATTATGACATTACTGATCACAAGAAGAGTCACTAAGTTTTCATCATGTACCAATTAGACATGTAGTTCGGACAGGTTGTCTAGAATCCTACAGTCAGTGAATAGAGAAAGAGCATGAAATCAGACAAGGCAGTTCCTACCAAAGCCCTTAAGAAGATCCCACTTTTTTATACCGTTAAATCCCAAGAGCTGAGAACATCCATTTGATCTGTGTATTTATGTAGGATCTGGTACTGCAAAGTTGTGGTTTATGACACAGACCTGTCATTGCTACATAAAAAGAGTAGTATAACAGTAATAGTGTTTACATAGGGTTTTTCAAGTATAGTTTTTAGAATACGGCCCTCCGTGTGTTGGGAGTCTGATGCAGCATCACACATTACATTTGTGTGCACACCGTTAGTAAAATTTAGAATAAAATTATGCCTCCATCAGTAAATTTCTTTTTGTAAAATATTTAGTTGGGTTTGATCAGATTTTACGAACAGTCTGAGCCTAAAAGCCTAAGATGCCGCAGTGTTTGAAGGGATGAATAAGCCATCCAAGGAAATTTAATACCCAAATCCACAGACTACTACCAAAATCTCAGAGGCCTTTTTCAAAGGCCTTTGCTGAATGAGGGAATGTGATGGATGTGATTATGAGAGACAGCTGGTGGCAGGAGAGGCAAAAGGAAAGGTACTCTCTGCTATGCTGCTTTGCACTGGCATAAATCTATGGATGTCATTTGTGTGTGGCATGGGGGGATCATGAAATGAACTGTTCAATGGGGTGTCCCACCTGCAGGGAATAATTGCAGCATCTGATTCTTGAGATCATTATAGACATTTTTGTTTTATTACCATGGATATATAACTCTGACATTACAGATAATGTCTATTTCATCTTCACTTGTGCTTTTTTTTTGTGTGGATGTTGCTTGCATTACTCTGGTGATGTTGGTGAAAAATAACATTTTATTCCTTTTGTTAATGTGCTCAGGTAATTAGGGGGTTACATTAAATTACTCTGAGCTTTTGTAGTCTTCTGTGGTTATGATCAACCTTCACAAAATGAAAATAGTGCTTGCAGATGGAACAACACCTAACAAAAGCCAATGAAAAGGATAGAAAAAATAATTTAACTAATTAAGAACCCAGCCTGTGTGACAATAGGACAATACGTAGGCTCCGAACCACTTAGCCTTTCTGTTTTTGTCCACTTAAAAGTTAATTATACCATACTCAGTGTAGAATTATATACTCCAGGGAATGTACTTGGCTGAAATACCCCCATTTCTTATATCTTCAAGGTACCTGGCCCTCATTATACCCTTAAAGTATGTAATTATCTTGTAACAACTACACACCTTGGTGCTTTTATGCTCTCCTTAAAAACGTTATATTTATTCTTTTCTTCTAAGGCCCCAGGCAGGTGAAAAGTTGGTAACAGAATGATTAAGGCATCTTATTACAAAGCTAGAGATTTGAGTTTTAGTGCTGTTGAACTTCTGTGGAAAGCACCCTCCAGCTGGCCATGTTTTAAATGAGAGTTTGGTCTCTTGTCTCAGGGAAGTGGTTAATATCATGTCTAATTGTATGATCTGACCTCTTGCATAGGACTTGCCAATAAAAGAAATCGGCTTACTTCTGCCATAAGAGCTTAGCAGGCTGCTTGAGCTCCTGGGAGACCTTTAACCTGGTGTAATTCCAAGCAGTCATCCACAAATGTATTAACCAAATATATATGTGATATTGTGGCTGTTAAAGGTAATGAAAATACTTTCTGATGTCCTCGGGGAGTTTTGGATAAAGCATTTTCTGCTTTTGTTTGCATTCAGATATGAAAAGGAGTCTGCACTCTTCCCCTTTTCTGAGGGAGCTGTAACTTTAGAGAAAAATGTTCTTCAAGCATTTTTCTCTAAAATTTTAATCTGGATGTAGCCTGTATCCATATTTTCTGAAGAAGGTTTCAGAAGGTTTCTTGTCTAAATTAGCATGTGCTTAAATGTTTTACTGGATTAGGGCAATGATACAGAATGCTCTGGCAGACCTTAACAAAATGAATTACCACATGACAGCACCAGAGGAACTGCAGTAATTTCCATCATTGAAGCCTTCCTCTGTGGGTGAAACTATTGTAATGTGACCTTAGAGTATAAGAACAGATGAACTGACTCAGATAAAAGATACATCTGTGACAATGGCAAGAAATAGATCATATAGAAATTATATAATAACAAAGTAAACATTTTACAGAATATAATACAGAGCTTTTCTATACTCCTCAATAATGTGCAGCCTGGCTGCATTTGATAGCCCTCAATAGATTTCACTTCTATGAAGTTGTTCAGTCACCTCTCAAAGTCAGGTAAGAGGTTTTTACCATCCAGAATATTCAGGAGGAGGGCAGGAGGGATCACGGCTAATCTGTACATTGTGTAAAGAACCATCCAGATTTTGCTTCTTAGTGTCTTTGTTCTGAACCCATGACTTCATTTTTGGCATCATCTGATATCCTCAGTTACTGGAAGGAACAGTGAAAAATGTCTCCCTATTTGCTCAATTGAGCCATAATTTTGTATTTCTCTGTCACTTCTCCCCTTAATTTGCTCATTCTCAGGCTCACAAGTCTATGCAGTTGTTCCTTATTCTCTGGCTATTCCACAGTTTTGAGCACTCTTGCAGCATCTTTCTCTGGCTTCACAGCTGTGCTCTTTTCTCTCGGAGGTGGCTGACCAAACCACTGTAATTGTATTGTAATTGGGATAAGGGTGCAGCATGGATTTTTAGAGCATCATCGTGATAATCTCTATTTTGTTTTCTACTCGTTTGCCAATATTTGCCTTTTGACCATTACTGACTAGTACTGATCAGCTCTGAGCTATTACTGTATATGTAAAGTAAGGATTGATTTTTTTTCTCTCCATGTGTATCACGTTATATTTTTCTACAGTAGATTTCAGCTGCTGCTTTATTTCCTAAATATTTAATCTCCTAAGATCCTTCTGCATTTTTTTTTCACCATCATCTCTTACTTTTGCTATCCTGAAAAAATGTGTATGATGAGGAAACCATTGTCACCCCACTGTACCCTCTCTTTCCCAGATCACTTATGGACTTACTGAAGAGAACAGATCTCTGAAAAATTGAGATCCTTTCTTTTTCCTCTGGTACTCATGTATGATATTAATTTTCCCACTTTTTTTTTTTTCTCAGGGCAGAAGTATCAAACCAATACAGGAGCACTTCATCAGTCACAGGATCTCAGGCAAGTCATTATTTCCTGGCAATGTAGAAAAAGCATGACAAGGCTGTACTCTTGTTTTAAATTTACCTTTGCATTTTTTTTGTGTTATACATTAATCTTCAAGCTAATTCTCATTTTCTGCAGCTGTAAATCTATCAGAGCTTGCATATAAATGATTATAAGTTATTTCTGTGTTCAGTAGAGTTGTAAAACTTCAGCCATTCAGAGCAGAGTTTTATAAATTCAACAGTTGTACCAGAGTGAATCCAGAGGTTTCTCATTGAACTGCATAGAGTTATTCCAGATTTACATCAGGATCTCATAGAAATAATATGGTTCAGTCTCCTGCAATGAATTCCATGTCACTTTGAATTACAAGCTGGAGAACAGAGGTATCTAATGCATATTTACCTTTGGTATATTCATGCGTTGTTATTGCGAGCACATTTATGGTCAGTCACAATAGCTCTTTGCTGTTTAACTAGTTGACGACTGTCATTTACAAAAGTAAAGATGTTCCCTTGAAATGGCAGAAAATAAAATCCTTCAGGTTTTGTTCGGTGCTTTTCACATTTTCAAGCAATTCCCCTCAATCTTATTTTCCTTGCCTATCATATACACTGATTTCTTATTGCATGGAGATTAACAAACTTCTTGCCCACCTGACAGCATTTTAAAAATCAGAAACTAACCATATCTAGAGAATTCAGTCAATCCTACAAACTACAGAACAAAGAAAGCAATTAGATAACCTAGTGAAGTACCATAATGTCTCCAACTAAAATAGAATTGATTGCTCCCTCATGCATATTTCCCCATATTTTGTTCAGAGTAGTTTTAAATGATCCATGCAATGGACTTCTATCCACTCCCTACAGAGCGAAGACTATTCTCCAAACTAATGGATCTGACAGCTATGACTTTTCTCTTCTTGCTAATCTTAAATGTTCCTTTTCTTTATTTAATGTCATTACTCTTGACTTTTATGTGGCTTGCATAAAATTAGAGAAATATAAAATTAAAATAATGCCACAATGAATATAAGTTCAACTTTATTAAGCCAGGCTATGGCCTAGCTCTCAGTAGTGCAAGTAACCAACCATTAATTATTCTTGAATATTATGGATTTGGACAGTGCAGGATCAAAGACCCGTGTCCCTGCAGTGTGGTCGGTGTGTTCCTGTCAGGGTGACAGAAACTGTTGAGCACACAATAAAGCAGACCTGCCCCTGCCTTCATAATCTTTTCACTTGATACAAAACAGCATAACTCTAACAAATATCAGTGGACATACAAATATTTACATTACTCAGTGCATCCTACAGAAAGAGGAATGTTGAGCCTGTAATGAACATGGAGAGGGAGTGCAGACCTGTAGGAAAAGCCTGGGTTGGTGTAGTGGGACATCAGCTGGGACATCACTGCGATTCATTAAAAACTGTCATTCAGTGTTTTTGCACTGCTCCTGTACAAACATTCAGTCTTACTTGGCTGTGTAGTGCTTAACCCCATGGGACCAGAGCTCAGCTTGTTAGTGAGCTGCCTGGTAAGGTATAGCCAAAAACTCAGAGAATCATGAACATGGTAGAAATTACAATAAATTTGTACTTTTTCTTTGGGACTCTCACATCTTTTGTACTTGGCAATTAGCTACTACTTTTAATTGTTGTAAGACCTTGGAATTTTTCTATTTCTGGATTTTCTGGTTTTGGAGGTTCCTCTTTGCACAGAAAGGTGAGAAATTAAACTAGTTTCTAAGTGATTGACCTAGAGGCTGTATATCTATCAGATACTAGTAAGAACTATTAATTGTAATGATATACCAATCAGGGTGATACATTTCCTCGATAAGTTGTTCCTATTACCCACTGATATAAGTGAGATTACAAACAAGCCTTGACAACTCTGATTTAACCTTATACAAGTTGACAACTGGGGATTCATTTTGTATTTTTCCACAAATACTTTTCTGCTTGCCTACACAGACATCTCCAGCACCTAAAAGCAGTTATCCAGATTCAGTTTCAGCCCTCGTTCCTGGAAAGTAAACAACTGTAGACCCAAGCCAAAATTTCTGTCTCAGCCGATAGCTCAAGCTAAACTTGAAATTTCCTGAGCAAGGGCCTCACCACAGGCTCCTTCTTCAAGTGGTTTTGTTGCTTTGTTTTTTGTTGTTCTGTTAGAATACATATATTTTTTTGCCTATTTAGCTTAAACTAGCACTTCTATGTTGATGTTTTCTTTCCAGGGATTTCTATGCCTTTAATATGTATGTATAAGTTTACTTCTCCTCATCTCATTACCTGCATTTGGTCAAGGTGAAGCCTCTGCTGATTCCTGCTCATTTTTCTAACCTGTCTCTTTCCCTTTCTGTTATTTTCCCCTCCCAATGTTGTTTGCAAAACATCTCAGTATAGCCGGATCCACAGACTTTAATTAATGTCCTGTTTGTTTCTTCCTCAAAACCATTAATAATGCTGTTAAGTAACAGTAGGCCCAACACCAGTCCCTTGCTCCCGCCAAACGCAGCTCCTCGTCTTAATGCATAATTGTTTATTTTTACCTCCTGTTCATGATCTTTTAGCCAGTTTCCAGTCAGCAGATATCATTCCTTTTTAAGCTGTAGTATGAATGATTGTGATTTGAATTTTAAACAGTTAGTTCTTGGGAGAAAATAAAACAAAAGCTAATGAAAATATCCATGAACATTGCTATTGCTTGTTTCAGGGCAGGTGTACATAAGGCTTATGAGAGAACTTTTATTATCTGTTTGTCTAAATGGTTTTCTATATTGAGGTCCCATTGTCACACAGTATTCATGCCCTTTGAATATAAGCGATAATTGCTTTAAATAACTGAACTACTTCTATGGAATACAAAGCAAACCTGGATCAAAAACCACATGCACAGCTGGTATTATTTGTTGCAGCTCTATTTAAGTTAGGTTATTATTTTTACATCAGAAAAAAAATAATCATTGCAATGACCCAACATGGCACTTGGTAGATTTTCATCAGAACTGGATACTTTATTTGAATATATTCTCTTACCATCTAGCTCAGTCAAAAACAATAGGGCTCATTGCAAGCAAGAAAGGACATTTGGCTTGTACCCTGCAGGTAGTGAATTAAGATTAACTTTTATGATTTCTTTTCGCCTTGAAAACTGACGGTTTTGTGTTTGATGCCAGATAATGTTCTTATGTCAAATCTTCCTTGTAAATGGAATATTTGCATATAATTAAAATACAGATTTCTGTTCTATTTTATCATTATTTTCCAAGTTTGTTTGGAGCAATAATAGTATACACTGCAGCAAAATGTAGAACATTATACCTCATTCCGTTTTGGAAAATCAAGTGTCAGAACATTTCCTCAGGCATTGCATAATTATTGACACAAAACTTGGGTACTGAGATTTGTTTACTCCTGCAAGCACAAGGGAGTCATTTTCTGTTCCTGGGGCAGGGTGATGGGGATGAATAGGACTGCTCTCTCCAAGACACCTCTGATTTATCGCCACTTACCAGCACTGCTTCACCCATGGTGCCCCCGTGGGCTAAGCAGCTGTGTGAGGCCATGGCCACAAACCCGTCTCCAAGGGCGAATACCCACTGCAGACAAAAGGCTGTATCAGGGTAAAGCGGAATGAGGCCTGATTTCTAGTGAAATCTGCCTGGATTTGTGATTGCCACAGCTGTGTCAATAGCAGCCTGCTTGGACCACCCAAACCTCAGGCCACAAGTAGCGCCAGGAGGAATCTGCTCTGCTCTCAGCAGTCAGACGCGGGAAGGACACTGTCACCTCCAGGCTGTTGAGACTGTCACCACTGATGCCTGCAGGAATTAGTTAGTCCTAACTTTTTTATATTCTCGGATTATTTGTACATTTTAATTACAAGTACTTGTCTGTGCTCAGAGCATGGCCGGGGCAGCGATGGAACCATCAAGCTTTTGCTCATAAACGTAGAGCTTTGCAGCATCCCAGTGATAAGGAGAATTGGTTTCTTTTTTTATTATTATTTTTTTCTTGCAATGTAGGATGAAAAACGATGAGGTAATTTGCCAGCCTTTATGCAACTGGCAGATGGGTTATATTAATATCATAAGAACATATTGTTCCCAATGCCTGCTTCAAAGCAGAAATGCTATATTGGGCCTAGATTCAGCAACGTGCCAAGGCACGTGCCTATATTTATTTCTTTTCAGCAAAATAGCTATGTGCATACCTGACATAACCGTAATGGACGCTTTAGCTGGTTTCCCATGGCAGTGAGACATCAGCAACACGAGAAAGATGTTTTCCATTTACCAGCGTTTTGCTTCTAATTGTTTAATAACCCTCTCTGACCCACCGTGGCCAAGTGCTACGCACAGCTTTTGTACAGTAAACGCTGTAAATATTCTGGATGTGGAAGATAAGATAAGTTGCCAAATAAATACCTCAGAAAGATAGGTAAGGCATCTAATAAGGCTGTCTCTCATACATTAGGATCCCGGGTCACAGAGAACATTGTCTCAGTTCTATTGTTTATAGTCCTTGTACAGATAAAATTTATAAATACCATCCTTGCACACTTCATAATGAGGAGAGGGTTATAAGGGATCAGTGAAATGCAGAATTCAGAATAGATATTTTAATATACAATTAATCAACAGTCTGACGCATCAGTAGCTTTCTCATAACCACTATACTATTATCGCTCCAAACAAAAAATATGTATAGGTATCTCTGGTATGTTCTAGAGAAACTCTCCCATTCATCCGCATGTGCTAATAGCTCTAAAATCCCTACAACATGTTTTAATAGTATGTCGCCACCACAAACACTCACCTCTATTGTTTAGATGGAATTAGAAGTCCACGAATGAAGTTGTTTCTTATTCTCTTGATAGAAATCTGGAGAACTCTTTTTTTCCTCTTCGGTAGCCTTGCTTCAAACACAGCAAGCAAGATTTGTTCTATCTAAAAATCTCCCAGCCAATAGGGAAAGCACAAAGGGGAATACTTCTGACTAGATTGTATCTTAGCACTCCTTCCACCTGTGCAGCAGCAACAGCATATCTGTGCTCTGAACAAACTGCATTAGAAGGAAAGCTGATTTATTTAAATCTTACTACATTTCAGCAAGTCTGTTCAGGATATGAGGAACTCATAACCAGGCAGAGGGAGATGAAGAAGCTCTCTTTATCTCCTGTGAATGCCCTGGCTGGAAAGCATTAGTTCTATTACTTTTATTCTACTTCTATAGATGACAGTTAAACAACAGTAAATGAAGAGAAATATAAATATGAGTTGCACTCTCATTCCCTTTCTCTCTCTTTTTCCTGAAGAGGAGGACTTAATTGTGGTAACAGGCCATTTCTAGAGGATTAACAGCCTGTACCTTTGGCCAATTGGCTGTTCATGGCCTCTCTGCATTCTGTTCAGCTATATAATTCTGGCAAAATAGTTTGAAACAAGGGAAAAAGAAAACCACTATTCCTATTATTCTGCAACTTGCTGTGCATGGGTACATTTTATTACTATTATTATTTAATTTATTTATTTATGCATAGCGTTAGAGCATAGAAAGCATTTGGCTTCATTATGTTAGGTGCTGTACTGACATATAACAGAAAAGACAGTACTTGAAGCTTTATAGTCTAATCAAAGTCCTATTATTGTTACCTTACAGCTTTGGGGCTTAAGTACACAACTAAGTGCTGATTTTAGGAAATTAAGGATCCTTTTCCTTCCAATAAAACATTTTTAGATGAAGGAGAAAGGCAGGAAACTGAACTCGAATACTGTGGTTTCATTGCTCTTGCCTTTAGGAGACAGCTAACCTTTCAGAGGCAGGGACTGTGGAGAATATATTCATCAGGGAGGGAAAGAACACTGACGGATTTACTGGTATCTTATTTTTGTTTTATTACCAAAACAAACAGCTGTCTTCTTGATATACAAGCCCATAAGTTGCTCAAAGAACACGTAAGGTGAAACACTGGCAGGACTGAAGTGTGATCACCTTGACTTCATCTTTGACTTCACTCCAAGTCACCTTTGAATTCAGCAAGGCCAAGATTTGGTACAGCATGGTTTTCATTCGGTGTTTTAGCTTAGATTTTTAAAGGCTGTGTTGTTGTTCTGAAATATCTCACGTAGGGCTCAAACTGTGAAGTATCTGTTGAAAATATGTACCAACCTGTCTCTTGCTGCTGCAAAAAGTGCCTCACACTGAAAAAGGCTCAGCACTCAGATACTACCAAGATTTACACAGTTTGGCCTTGGTAATGTCACTAATAGTTATTACTCTAAAAATATAGGGATCTATGGGTGTTACATACCCTAAAAGATAAGAGCTATCTACAAAACTTCCACAAATTCCTCAAAGGGTCTGGAGGGCTATGTCAGTGAGATTTAAGCAAGTGCACTGTTTGGTAAACCTAATCCATGGCCTTGCTTAGAAATTGCACATTGCAGGAGTAGAGCAAATCCTTGCACAGCATAAATCATTATTCACTTCCTCAGCTGTGCTAAGATGCTAAATACTCCCATGTACTGCTCAGCAGTGAAAACATTAACACTTGCCCAGACATAAGGTGGCCAAACAGCTGTAGGTCCTTAAGGATTCTGTACCAGCTGCCAGGAATCTGCAAAAAGTTTCTGCAGGTGACAGAGGAGCCCAATCAATTGCATTATTTCTAGGCTTCCTTGGTCAGCTGGGAATAATTAAGATAACTATAAAATGGCAGGGGGAAAAATACCTCCTGGATAGGATTTTGATGCATTGCAAGCAGGGAGGGAAGTGGAGTATGTTAATGCTCCTAGCCAGGGAGAAAGGGAAGTTGTGGAATTTGGTGCTGTGCTAGAAACTTAACCCTGTTAACAAGGTTATCATAAAATGTCAATTCCTCAATGCTGGCACATATTTTTGTAGAGTGTCTTTATTTTTATATGAGGGAGGGATAGTTGTTTTTCCACTCAGTCTGACAGCAGACTGACCAAATATTACTCAAAGGAGCATTGTGGCTGTTCTGGGTTTTCCTCTTTCCTTTGGCTCTACAGTTCTCAATTAGCTTTTAAGTTGCATTATAGATCGGCTAACAGTTGGGCAATTAAATCATTAATTACCTTCTCAGTCAGTTGGGAACTCAATTTCACTTTGGTTTGCAGTTTGTGCTCCACAGTAGATTACTTAGCTAATCCATAAACATCTTCAGACAGTATAATTTAAAAAGTTAATGATGAGGAAGTTTAGACAATTTTATCTCAAAATAATTCTTAGTTAGGCATATGAAATAGAAACCGTTTATGAAGGAAAGGTTTTTAAGCTATGTAAATATCAAACCAGACATGACACAAAAATCTAATGAAAAAATTGTGAGGTGCTTCCCTCAGTTTTTCTTTTTTACTGTTCAAGAGATTAAAGCAAAGATAAGGACTCAGCAGAATACCTGGATTAAGAGCCAAAGCGTTTTCTCTGCTAAAGGTTGTACCTCTTGCACTGAGGGTCCCTTATGAATCCTTTCATATAGAAAGTCAGATGCAGGTAGGGGGCAAGCTCTGTCCCATTAGGGGAAAACTGACATTTGGCATTTGAGTGACTTCTAATGGGTGTCACAGCCTGCCCTTTAGTATGGTACATTAATAGAATCAGCCTACATGCTCTTTGTGAGTTAATTTGGATCCTTGTCTTCCAAGGAAGGCCTCCCCTTAGGAAGAAGAAGGAAACATGCGCTTTGCAAAAGAGAGTTTGTGGCTTGCAAAGTTTCTCTCAGAAACTTCCAAGAAAGGGAATTGTGTGCACCTTCCTCAGGCCTTTATGAAAGGGTCAGCTTAATGCTATGGACCCATTCTCCTTTTTTTTTTTTTTTTTTTCTGGGGATAGGTTAAAGAAATTTTGCTTTAAAAGAAAAGCTTAGGAAGGTAAAATAATTCTATACTGGGTCTGTTAAAAAAACAAGTCACCCTTTCTAAGGAGGATTTTCTATCTATCTGAACTGTTCCTTCTTGTTGATGAAGAGTATCTGTAGAATTTGGCTCTCCTACAAGTACAACCATGAATAATGCATGGTGACTAGAAAAGAACGGACAGCAAATAACAACAGGAAACAAATACCACACTTTGCAGGACAAATTTCCAGGTGCACAATAATTCCTTCTAAAATCTGTGAACCTCATGGGATTCTCATATATTTTCATGAACACCTGCAAGCCATAAATATCCTGATGCCGCATATCGCAGCGGAATTTGCTGCCTTCATTTGTGGAGGGAAAAATCATATTCGTATAACTCATCTATCTCCTGTGTCAAGCACCTCTGCTCTGCCTCTCGGTTCTACAATTCAATGTAAACAGGAGGCTAGTTTGCAACTCCCACACACAGAGAACAGCCGCTTGTGGGGATCACATTGAAGATAGGTGGAAGTATTGCAGCAGGAGCCAATGCAGTTTGCAGGGAGTAATTGATATGCTCTTCATAGGACTCTCCTCAGGGACTGATCCTTCCCCTCTCTCCCATTTAGGCATCTTCTGTCCAACCGGTGCAAGGAAGGGTGACATTGGAGGGGCTTTTGGTGTTTACTTTGCAGGGAGGATTTATTCTATCAACCACTGTAATTTCTCTGTCAATATTTCAGAGTCTTAGGTCACATTGATAAACCTTTACAGCAATAGTACGTTAAGATGCCCCAGAAAAAAAAAAAAAAAAAAAANCATGCCAAGATGCCCCAGAAAAAAAAAAAAAGAAAAAAAGAAAAGGAAGATACTTGCATGAGATGTATGCATCTAAATGAATGCATTTGCAGCAAACATTATAACATTTTTCAACTGAAACATTTTTGAATTGAAGCATGTCAGGAAATGCGAGAAAGTTGTGATTTGCACAGAAGTGCAGTGTTAACTATGGACTTGGATAGGAATTCGAGAGGAAAGTTGGAGGAACACCCCTTGGGAGGGCTGAAGTTGGTGGCCGAGATGTGAAAGCCGTGGTTGCCACATCAGCAGGTTGTCATCTATCTCTAGCAAAGTCAGGTGCCTGGTCACTTCTGTTAGTTTCTTACTTTGGAATTTCTGTGAATGTTTCTGCATTTTCGACAGTGAGAATGCTCTTAAATTTGTTCAGGTGCTGCAGGTGAGACCAACCTCCTCTACTTTAAGCTTGTGAAAATAGTTGGGGGCTTTCTGAGGGCTAGTCTGGGTGTAAGTGCTAGCAGAAAAAAAAGATTTTCTGATTTGTATTTTCAGTGTTTGTGTGAAAGAAGAGAGCATTGGAAGGGGATTCCATGAAANTTGTCATCTGTCTCTAGCAAAGTCAGGGGCCTGGTCACTTCTGTTAGTTTCTTTGGGATTTCTGTGAATATATCTGCATTTTTGCCAATGAGAATGCCCTTAATTCTGTTCAGGTGCTGCAGGTGAGACCAACCTCCTCTACTTGTGAAAATAGTTGGGGGCTTTCTGAGGGCTAGTCTGGGTGTAAGTGCTAGCAGAAAAAAAAGATTTTCTGATTTGTATTTTCAGTGTTTGTGTGAAAGAAGAGAGCATTGGAAGGGGATTCCATGAAAAAAGACACAGGAAAAAAAGCAACAAGCTTCTGGTCAGTATAACTCTACCAGCTAATTCTTTAGGATGTTTTCAGATTCAAACAACGCAGCATGCTGATTATATTCTATTCATGTGGCTAAGGGCGCTCTTGTAACTCCAGAAGATGATCAAAGTTTAACTTAAATAAACCAACAATTTAGATTTGGACACAGTTATAGGATTTCAGGGTCTTGAGGTACAGGAAAACACATGTATAAAATCATTCCTAAATTCATTTTATTCTGTGTAGTCCCTTTGCAGGGGAAAGAGGGAAGCTTCACAAGCTTCACCTAATCAGGGATGGATTTTTTTGTTAAAAATGAGAAGAGAGAGAAGAAGACATAATGATCTGCTGTTGCAGCCCTGGAACCTGAGCCAGGCTGGTGGATGCTCAAGGAAAAGCAGCTTCTCATTCCCTGGGAGTGGAGCCAAGCTCCTGGCAAGGTGCTGCTGCACCAGCTGGAAGGCCAAGGGCCAACGAGGATGCTGTGGTCGTGGCGAAGGGGTGAAAGCCGAGGGAGGTCTGGCACAGAGGAGACACAAACGATGCTCTCGATGACAGCACCCGGCTTCTAAAACACCCTGTTTACCTCTCCCCGTCAGCCCTGCCTTGCTGAGCAGCAAGGATCACCACAGAGCGCTGACTGACACTGCACCAAGCAGGAGCATTCACTCCTGCTGCACTAGGAATGCAGCGAACAGGATGGAGGTTATTGAAACAAACAGCAAAAAATAAAGATAGCGGTTTTTAAACATGCCTCTCCCATAATTCATGGATGATTTCCATCAAATGATAAATATTCTTTTAATGAGCCTCCTTTAAATGCTGTGATTGTAATTTTTGGTAAGCGTTTTCTTTTTTGAGAAAGTGATAAAATGTAAGTGATAACATCAAAAAAATCCTTATTTCAGTTGCAGCACAGTGTTTTTGACTAACTTAATGGTTTACATATTAATTTTCTCATCTCTCTGATGGGCAGAAAATTGCTTTAATATAAATGCAGTTAAATTTGTCATGTTGTATCTACAGAGTTTAGGCTTCAAAATTTATTACAAGCTGCATCAAATTGTTTCATAGTAATTTAGCAACTTGTGGAAGAAAAAATGTGTCAAGTTGCAGGCTGAAGTAAAATTTTTATCACAATATAATTAATGTACTTTTTTATGTTTATTGTCTAATCAATTATTTTAAAGGAGATTTGAGGAATATAATAAGAGTGCTTGATACTTGCAGAAGTTAAGTTGGATTTCTGAGTGGGCAGAGGGATTTTTTACTACCCAAATAGAAAGAATTAAAATTCACTTTTTACAAGAGCGCTTTGAAAATTCTCCCACTGTATCAGCAGATGAGAGAATAAGAGGGAAACCATTTCCTTGACTTTATCAAATCAGCTTTCATTTTGGAAACTGTACTTCTGTTCCACTAACACTGGTAGCAACTCAAATTATGAAGCATGGTCTTATGCTGGTGCATTATGTTATCAACTTCAGTGGGGCTGTTTAAAACTGTTTCAGTGGAGGGTCAAAGTGTGATCTGGCCGTTAAGCAGCTGTTTTGAGTCCGTCCCTCACCCAGTACTAATCAATCCTGAAATGTTTTTGTAACTTAAATCAGCTGCATAGCGCCAGTACTATCCAAAGGGACTACAGGTGTGCTTACACTTGAGCAGCATTTTAAGGACATTTTTGATTCGGGATTTGAATTCTCATATCTCATCTGGAATTGATCCCATCCAGTAATTACTTACACTGATTATTATTATTATGAATTATTATTCTGCATGAAAAAAATGTCAATAGACAAGGGCACTGTTAAAAGCTATAGTATTTTCTTAAGCCTGAGAAAAGGGGATTACAGCAATTTGCATGGGTTATATTCTCAGCTCAAGAATGAGAGTAACTGGACCATTCAAACAAGAGGAAGAGAAAGGTAATAATGTATGTTTTTTGTTGCTTCAAGTGATGTAATAAGTAAATGACTTGTATTTCCTCTCTCTCAAACCATTCATGGATTTTCACTAGCTCTGTGCTCTGTAACCTCCACTATAACTAAGTGAAGCAGTTGTGTTCTGTCTGTGTGATTTATGGCCCGCCAATGTGGTCATTATAATTGAGTCCCAGAATGAAGACAAGCAATAAAGAGATGTAGCAATAATCTCCAAAAAGCAAATAATAAATTAGGGAAACCTCAGTCCTGAAGAAGACAGGGAAGGAATGTGTTGGGAAAGGCTAGGAATATATTCACTGACATCATGTTCACTGATATCTTGAGTTTATCTTGTCTTAGCATTGATGAGGTTCACAGATAGAATCCTAGCTGTAGGAGAATATAACTTTCAAGGGAAAAAGAAATGCAGTCTGGACTTGAGAATTATCGCTGATGGTGAATCTAATACAATTCCCTCAGTCTGCTCTTCAATGTAATACTGAGTTCTTTGCATCTATCAACGAAAGGTTTATCTTCCACTTAAGTCATTCTTCAGTTCTTCAATATCCTCCTTAAATTTAAATCCCAAATTAGCTATAGGATTCCAGTCTGCACAGTGTGGATGCACTGCTCCTCCTTAATTAATGTTTATCTTTAGCTTCATGTCCCAGTAGTCTTTTTGGCCATGGTATTTCATTGATATCCTACATTCATTTCATTGCCACCAGCAACTCAATGCCTTTCCAGCAATGTTATTCCTGAAACAGAGCCTATCATCTTGTGCACAGGAACACCTTTGCTTCTAGAAAGTTTGATTTCGTGTATGCCTGTGCTGTAACGTACAGTTTGTTCTGCTCTTTTACAAAGCTTAAAGCACTAAAATATTTCCAGGACAAAATTCACAAGTCCATCCTTTGCAGTGTATCAATGATGGATTTAGGTTCTCTTACAAGTCACTGTTTAAAAAAGTCCAGAGTTCTGATGCAGAAATGAGACTTGAAGAGCCAGCAGCTCTTCAGTACAGCAGAGCTCTCCTCTCCCGAGCAGCTTGGGGAAGGGGAGGCCGAGCTGTAGGACCACTGGGTTGCTCCAGTGTTCCCATTCTTATGTTACGTTACACGATTTGATAATGAATTCTTGTAATCATTCAGAATTACAGATTAGAGTATCAGGAATCCACTGAGCATATGCTATGTTGATTGTATGTTGTTCTTAATTAGGAGGGTGCATGGTACCAGGTGAAATGCCTTACCCAAATATTACATTAAATCTTGCATTTATTTACTGAGCTCATAATGTCATAAAATGAAATCAGCTTTTTTTTATTTTTAAAATAAAACAGTGTTGATTGGCATTAATTATTTCAACTTTTTTTAATTCTTTATTGAGTCTTGTACTGCTGTTTCAGTATTTTGCCCGGGATCAATGTGAAGCTGTCAGGCCTGTAATCACTCAAGTAATCCCATTTACATTTACACCGGCTTTTTCTAAGCTCCTGAAACATCCTCAGAAAATTGACAAGTTTTTAAAAAATATGTAGATGTTTCATATGTACTGAGTGTTGTTTTTGAGGAGTATTTTTGTAAATGTTAGTATTTTTATGTATGAAACATGTAGGATATATTTCTGGTTTTCTGGCCTGTCACTCTTTGGCTTTCTTTTAATCTTTAATCTTCACCCAATTCTTTCTCTTTTACTGAAATGTTACCCAAAATTACTATAGAGATTGCACTGAAAAGAGAATAAGCAGAATGTAGCAAATAACTGTGAAGTGTATTTTTAAAAAATAAATGTTTATTTTTCAGTATAAAGATGGGTTATGCTTTTAACTTCAATTAGTTAACAACTGGAATGCTAAAATATTAAAAATTTCACAATGTGATGATTGCTGTATCAGCAACTTCAGACCTAGCATTCTTGGGTCAAGGAAGTGTGTATCCTGGATGAAAGCATGTTTCAGGAAGAAGGAGAGGAAAGTGTAATTGTAAATGTAGGTATTTTAGGACAGAAGGACACTCAGATTTCATTGAAGGCTCACAAATACCCATTTCTAATATGTTTCCATTAATGACATGAGGCAATCTATAAGGTTGAGTAACAAGACTGAGTGAGATTTCAGCCATGTTTTGCAAAAATACTCACTGCCAAAAAGATGTAATACAAACTATATATGAGTACAGCCTGTCTTTGGAGCTTGCTAACTGCATTGGTTTATATGCCATCTGTTTGTTGCTATCTTGATCTGGTTGAGGATTTTGTTTATATGTCTATATTTAGCATATTGAAAGAAAAAGCAATTTTGATTTCTTTCTTTTTATGTGAACTTTGGGCGAGATCCAAATGAGATCCAAAACCCACCAGAGAAAAAAAAAAATAAACCTTCATGCTGGTACAGACCTTAGGGCAAGATTTGCAATGAGCTTTGTGTAATCACCCAATATTCCTCAAAAGCAAATATCAATGAAGTCAGGAAGAGAAAAAATCTTCAGTGCCTTCAGATATCTCCAGCATAGACTGGATTGAGCTTCCTGAACACGTTCGAGTTATCAAAGCACCTGGTGGAGATCAGCAGAGGACAGATGGAAACGGTGCTTCTTAGAGTAGAGAGGACTGGAGGCAAGAATGGATGTACCCAGGTGTCTACAACAGCCCTGAATGCCGATGTTTGGGCGTTATACATCCAAAGATGGATGTACATATATATGTATCCAAGGCATCTGGTGAGGGTAAAGTGGGAGCCGCTTGGATGGATAGAGGCTAGCAGACTGCAAGGTTGGAAGGCCCCCAAACATGGCATGTGGCTGNAGAGAAAAAGTCTTCAGTGCCTTCAAATATCTCTAGCATAGAATGGATTCAGCTTCCTGAACACAGACAATGGAAACGGTGCTTCTTACAGTAGAGAGGACTGGAGGCCAGAATGGATGTACCCAGGTGTCTACAACAGCCCTGAATGCCGATGTTTGGGCCTTATACATCCAAAGATGGATGTACATATATATGTATCCAAGGCATCTGGTGAGGGTAAAGTGGGAGCCGCTTGGATGGATAGAGGCTAGCAGACTGCAAGGTTGGAAGGCCCCCAAACATGGCATGTGGCTGGTATCTTAAAAACATTGGGCACAGGGCGTTGGAAAGCTGAGGAGATGTATGCCCTGGTCATCAAACGTCATCAAAATATCTCACGGTAGCTTAGTGCTATGAACGCATCTTCACTAAGTCTAGGACAGCTGTTACCTTGTATAAATGGGAGAGCTTGTGGTCTGTTTCCATGGGAAAGGACCTAGCACTAAAGAAACGTAGTGCGACTGCTTTTCAACTCACTGTTTGTAAAAAATGAAAAGAAAAATACTCAAGTTCTTTTCTGACTGAGACATAGTCTTGTGAGCTATTTTCTGG
The DNA here is from genome assembly GCA_013389825.1 of Crypturellus undulatus. Lineage (NCBI taxonomy): Eukaryota > Metazoa > Chordata > Aves > Tinamiformes > Tinamidae > Crypturellus > Crypturellus undulatus. Next base: position 91,733 of record VWPW01001889.1, read on the forward strand.
ATAGGTAAAGCCCTTATGTAACGGGTGCTGGACTCTGGAGGTGGGAAGACAGGAAATCCATGTTCCTATGCAAATTTTATGTCTGTATTGTATAAGTAATTTCACCTCTGTGTGCTTAGCTTGTTAGTCATTATTTGGTAAAGGAGAAAGGCCCAAAAATGTCTTTAAAAGATACATAAAAGGAATCAACATGTTTTTATTGCTTATGTCCCTGTAATTCTAGGGAAGTGAACATGGCAATTTATATTTATTGAGCAAATCATCCAATATTCTTGTCCTTCTGGAGTTTTAGATTTCCTTCTTCTTCCTTTATGTCCCTTAAATCTACTCTTTTAGTCACAGATCTTGACAGGAAGAGCATGAATTTCTTCCACTTAATAATGGAAAAAAAGACAATTTTGTGTTAAATAAGCCTTACAGTTTAACAGGAATTACAGAAATTACATTAAACTGGAAATAAGAACAAGGATTTCAGAAGCAAGATTTGTACTGTAGGCTGCCATTCACTTGATCAGTGGAAAGCACTTGTTTCCACTGTGTTGGTAGCTTGAATGCTTGACAGCACATCTGATCTAAGGTAGCTTAGCCTTGGGTTAAGCAAAGTCTGGTCTGTGCTGGCTGCTTCTGAGGATTTCATTAGCAAATCTTTCTTGCAATCCCTGACTTTCACTTGTTTCCTACTCTTGCATTTGTACCTGGGGAATCTCTCCCAGGGGATCTGGTTTGTTTCTTCTACAGGATTCCGTGAGTTTTTTAGTCAGTGATGTAAAGTTAAAGAGCTTGTCTGTCCTTTGCAGGAAGGTAACAGAGTGCTGAATGGATGGGCCTTAACTGTTTATGCTCTGAGGTTTCTTGGAAGTTTCTCTGTGAGTTGATGAGAGTTATGATAACATTATGATAAGAGCCTGGAGTAACTATCTTGCCAAGACACATCCCATTAGCAAAGGCAGAGTGCTCAGTTCTAACTCCACTGATCTAACAACCTGATATTGGATCCCACAAAACCCCAAAGTCCTGATGACAATTGGGATAATAATAAAGGATACAACTCTATGGTGCTTTCACACATTATAGGATGCAATAATGAAACTTGGCATGGTTCACTTCATGAGCCAGGAATGCTAAAATGCTAGATATTTCATTTGCAGATAAGAAATCTTGCATATTTAAGCTTGCATCTCTGCTAAAACTGTTATGATCTTATCTACAAATGCATCTCCATGCTACATTAGAGAGCTGTTCCCCTGTGTCAGTGGAGTATCTGCAGATGAGCTGAAGTTTTGTATGTCAGGCCATCACAAGGCAGATTTTTGCCACTGCTGGGCTGAGTGACAGGTGACTTATTTGGTTCTTTCCACACAGCTTGGTGCTTATGACCTCCCGTAGCACAGACAGCTGCCTATCTTTTAAAATTACCAGCCTCTCCAATCTATTTTGTGTGCCTCTGTGTAAAATGGGATTAGATGAGCAGGAAATGCAAGGTATTATTTTAAAGAGACAATTTTCAGCATTTAGCTAGTAAGTAGGACTAGTCATATATTTTGCTTAACAAATCATTCAGACCACTAGAGGTGAAACAACCTCTGCAGGCTAAATAGAAAAAGAGAGAAGTACTTAAAATTCAACTTTTTGAAACAGCCTCTTCGTAGTGACAGATGAACCAGGATCCTGATCTGGAATCAATGAAGTGACTTGTTCGCCGTATTAGCCACGTGCGACAGAAAGGCATCAAAACGACTTCCTGATAAATCATTCATACCTTATAAATGCATTTGCATCGCTTTATGCTGATACATAAATGCATGAGCACCTAATTCAGTCTGATGTCACTCCCCAGCCTTAGCTCTGATCTCCCAAACTCCTCCTGTTACTGTGAGGCAGGGCAAATGCCATCGACCAAGGCGGAATGAGTGGCACATCATATTTCTAGAGTGTGTATAATTACCTTTGTATATACCAATTAATATTAGATTAAAAAAAAAAAGCATCCTCCAAAGGAACCTATTTATTATTTAAAAGCCCCCCAGGGTATCTTCTGACATGGATCGGTGCTATAGCAAAGCAGAGGCATGAAAGCAGCTAAAAGCAGACAAACTGTTAAGCAGCATTTAATCCTTTATGCATGTTTTATACATAAACAAATTGGAATGTGTAGATCAATGTCCTCCAGCTGTTTTTCAAACCCCATTCTGCTTTCATTAAAGATTTAGGGAGGAAGTTTCCAAACACAGATAAGATATTGGGAAAAACAGGATAGGATAGGATTTTTTTTTCCCCTTGAGAGATTTTGTTAAAAATGCTGCTGCCTCTCAGCCAAGCACCGGTACATTGTGAAGTGTTCCTTTGCCCCTGCAGCCTGTGCATTAAATCCTTTATACAGTCATGTCTTCTAGCGCCAAATCCCATTAATTAGACAAAGGATATAACTCCCTGATAAAGTATTGCAGGAGAGAGCCAATTTGGCCACATCAGGCTCGCACGGGAGTCATAAAATACCAGGATCAAATCAATTCCATGTAAACTAGGTCTATTTTCCGTGACGCAGTGCGCTCTGGCTCCTTGAACGTTTATCCTAACAGCCACAGTGAGGATTCATTGATTTAATCAGGAAGAAGATTTTTCAATTCACTCCTCTTCATTAGCGGTCTTCACCAAAGGTTGGGCCCGAGCCTGAAGTGGAGCAAGGCAGGATGACAAAAGGATTTGGGGGACCTGTGCAGTATTTAAGTGGTCAGCTTTGCACGGATGCTGCCTTTACAGTGGCGGCTGCGTTGCCAGCGGGGGTGTCCTCTAGGCAGAGGGCAGTGAGGACTGTCCTTGTCCCCCAGGTGCGTGGGACGCTGCAGGAGCCAGGTTATGGCTTGTGGTGACGACTTTTGTAGGCAGAAAGATGCTGCCAGTGACTGTCCCCACAATGCCCTAACCACAAGTCACCAGGGCAGAATTCCCTGCCTCCCAATTAGAGAAGCATAAAAAGGAGAAACACTGCGATTTGGAGAGCCCCCCGGCAGAGCGTGGTTGTGCCTCTATCCCCTTTGTCCATCCTCGTCTTTCACCGCATCCCCTTAACAGCAGCTTGAATTTTTTATTTCACTCTCTAGATTTGTGCCTGCTCCAGACACTAAACATTACTCTGAATAACACAGTTAGGAAATACGGGGACTCCAGCTCTGTGCAGTGTCTTTCCTTCCTTCTGTCACAAAGTGAAATGTCTCTGCCACCCTTCAAGCCTGTCATGAATTTTAGAGTCACATTCTTTACCTGGCTGCTAACTGCAGCTAGTTAAACCGTCTACCACAAAGCCAGATGGGCTTGTTTCTTGCCTTCGTATTATTTGGCTGTTTCAGACACATACAGTGAAAGAAATATGCCTTCCCCAGTAAAGGAGGATCTGGGATTTCCACTCTGTGTGTCTTGAATATAGAAGCCTGGGCTTGATTATTTAGAGGTGTTTGCAGCAACGCTATAAAGTGAGTAAGTCTTGCAGATGTTTAAAAGCTGTAAAAATCACACACACACACACACACCATACACATGCACACACAGAGGTCGGCCAACTTAGAGCCCTCACAGCAGCTGCTGCGAGATGCAGAGCTTATTTACCCTTTAGTACTAGGCTAAGGTTGTTACTATTTAGAATTAATACACAGCTGCAGTACTCCAGACCTATGGGGGCTGCACTTTTGGAGTGGATGGGCTTCTGTATGGAAGGCCTGCAAAGCACTGTGGAATGAATGGCACCACATCAACATAATAGATTATTAGAGCCTACAACATGTATTTATTATGTGTTTCCAGTGCATAAGCACCCCAGCCTTCCTAGTCGGAGAAATTAAAATGTAAACACAAGATGCTGCTTTGCTGCATTCACATCTGGTGTTGTGGCTGGTGTTTTCCTGTGAATATTTTGAAAACAGACAGATTGTTCAGAATAAAATTGCAAATACCACATCTGCTCCCTGAGGCCTCTCAGAGTCTTGCACACGGATTAAGGCAAATAAAAGGAAACTCAAAACCACTTGATAACATATCAAGAAATCCAGGAAAATATAGCCATAAAGTGTTTTGGCTGATTTTTTATTAGGAAAACAGTTGCTTTTTGACAACACAGGTTGCATAACTGAAATCTCCAAAGTATGAGATTTCATGGTCTTTATTGTATCCCACCTATGTTTGAATAGTATCATTTGCAACTCAATTATCTAAGTGCATTTCAGCTGTATGAGTGCTGATGAATATTAACTAGAAATTCCAGGCACAGTGACTACAAGTTCCTTTACAACATCTGCACTGAGCAAAGAGAAGCTGCATTTCTATCTGCATACATACAAATAATCATCACTGTAGCGCCTTCCATTCAGAGGTTCCCACTGGCTAACACAGTGGTAGTAAATGGAGTATTTACCAACAAAGAAAAGATTTATCATTTGTCTTGAATCTTCCTCTCTTGGCTTGAAATTAGAAAATTTGTCCGCCTTGCAAATCATCTGTGAGCTTGGAATTCTTTCTTTCCTTGACTTCATCTTGCTTCCAGTCTGCAAGGACTAGGCTGTAAAGTCAGATAATTTATACTCTTTCCACTGTTTTCTCTAGTCTCTTTACAATAACTTGAAGATCCAAGAATGAAAATTTTTCACAGATCTTCTAGCAGGATAAAAAAAAAAAAAAAAAAAAAA